>JAMAKO010000059.1:0-269782 GCA_023628555.1 Chaetomiaceae sp. R4402 | reverse complement strand
CCCGCCGTCATGCTGTCCAAGATCTACGCCTTCATGGCCGTGGCCGTGGCCGGCACCGCCCTGGCGAAGACCTGCAGCACGAACCCCGGCCAGTGCACCGTCGGCACCGCGCCCAGCCAGATCCGCGTCGCCTACGCCGGCGAAAAGGGCATGGCCGTGAGCTGGAACACGCCCTCGCAGCTCGCCCACCCGACCGTGTACTATGGCAAGGACCAGGCCAAGCTCAACAAGATCGCCCAGTCGCAGGTCTCGACCACGTACCCGACCTCGTCCACCTACAACAACCACGTGGTGCTCACCGGCCTGGACGACGGCACCACCTACTACTACAAGCCCGCCTGCAGCAACGTGACCTACACCTTCACCACCTCGCGCAAGGCCGGCGAGAAGACGCCCTTTTCGTTTGCCATGATCGGCGACATGGGCACGTTCGGTCCGGACGGGCTCAGCACGACTGTTGGCAAGGGCGCCGCCAACCCGCTTAAGCCGGGTGACATGACCACGATCCAGTCGCTGGCGGCGCGCAAGGACGATTACGACTTCATCTGGCACGGTGTGTGCATACGAAATCCCATCCTTGATCACGGTTATTGACACTCTTCTGCGCAGTGGGTGACATTGCGTACGCCGATGCCTGGCTCAAGGAGGAGAAGGCCGGCTACGTCACGCCGTTTAACACCTCAGACAACGGCGCCGAGTACGACAAGATCCTCAACGAGTTCTACGACCAAGTCGAGGACCTCTCCAGCGTCAAGCCGTACATGGTTGGACCTGGTGAGTTGTGCATTCTCTGCCGACGGCATGCCCAGTTTTACTAACCTGCCGGTGACATGCAGGCAACCACGAGGCGAACTGCGACAACGGCAGCAACCTGACCATCTGCCTGCCGGGCCAGCTCAACTTCACCGGCTACCGCCACCACTGGAGGTACGTTCCACCCCTTCCCCCCACCCCGGGTGGTCCTTTCCCCCCCTCCCCCCCCCCCCCCCCCCCCCCCCCCCCCTCCTCTAAACCCCCCCTAAACCCAACCTTGCAACTAACACCCCCCTAGCATGCCATCCCCCTCCTCTGGCGGCCTCGAAAACTTCTGGTACTCCTTCGACCACGGCATGGTGCACTTCATCATGCTCAACACGGAAACCGACTTCCCCTCCGCGCCGGACGAGCCCGGCGGCTCCGGCGCCGAGAACGCCGGCCCCTTCGCGCCCTCGGGCACCCAGCTCGCCTGGCTGCGCCACGACCTGGCCTCGGTCGACCGCAAACGAACCCCCTGGATCGTCGCGGCCGGCCACCGGCCGTGGTACGTCAGCACGGAGGCGTGCGCCGAGTGCAAGGCGGCGTTCGAGCCGCTGCTGGATGAGTTTGGGGTGGACCTGGTGCTGCATGGGCACAAGCACTTTTATGAGCGGCATGCGGCGGTGGATGGGAACGGGAGTTTGCAGGAGATTGGGAGCGGGCCGGCTGCGCCGTGGTATGTGGTGAATGGGGCGGCCGGGCATTATGATGGGCTGGATACGCCGAGTAAGCCGTATGTGGCGTCGTCGAGGAAGGTCATTGTTGCGTATGGGTGGAGCTTGTTTACGGTGCATAATTGCTCGCATTTGAGCACGCAGTTTGTGGCGAGTGGGAATGGGACGGTGTTGGATACCGCGGTGCTGGTGAAGGATCGGACTTGCTGAGGGAGAGGTGGGTTGGAAGGGAGGTGGCATGGTGTATGGATATGTGGATTGTCTACCTAATATGGAATGTACATGTATTTGAACTTTGCTGAGAGGTCTGCCGGGGAAACGAGCGTATGGAAGTCCCGTCGATTACCTAGCTGTGTTGTAAGTAGGACTCAGCATCAGGGGGCACTCGCTCGTCTTGCGGTTTCGAATAGTTCGTCCGTCATTGGCGGGCTTGATGCTGACTGTTTGATGATGCCATCCCATTGCGGAAGCTCTTTTCCATTACCTGCCTCCGAATTCCGGTGAGGGGTACGCGAATAATGGGTGACATTGTCGCTCGGTTTGGGCTGCGGTTGCTTCTGCATAGGAAGATACAAAGTTGAAAGTGTAATACCCGGCCAGATAGGTGCAGAACCATGGAGGCGAGGATTGCGTCGTAGTAAACGGCCTGGCTGCCTTGGAACAATACCTGAATCTTGCACCAAACACTGACAGCTTTTTCAAGCTGTAAAGACGACCAAACGAGGATGTTCTGGATGCTAGTACTTGGGAGATTCGAATGCTTTCATGTCACGCGAATCCAGATGCCAACCCTGCTATGAGCGTCTGTTTATGCCCGCAGGTGTTTCACTGACGTTTTCCGAGTAGGGTCAACCAGCTGGTTGCACTACTCAGAATAAACATGTGCGCAACTTCAGGATAGACGTAACGTTACTTGTGACTCAAGCTGAATCCCCTCCGTGTGACTAGACTCCAGGTATGAGCTCATTTCAAGCAATCCGGACAAGTGACATGCTGTCCAACCAGATGTCGTTTGACCCATCCTGATTAAACACCCTCGTGCAGTCCGCAGAAATCATCAAGGTCAGGGACGAGGAAGGCGCAGTGAAAGTGTGCACATCGTGCAGCCAGACATTGGCAGGCTGGCCTCCAACGCTCTGAACCCAGAACGTGGACTGGACGTCCAGCACGACGTTGCACTGGGCGTTGGGGTTGGTGTGTTGCCACGACGCGGCCACCTGGTAGGTGGCGCCGGGAGTAACCGTCACGGGCTGGCTGAGATGGACACCAGGCCAGGAGCCGCCCCAAACGATGGCGTTGTTCCAGTGGAACTTGAAGGCTTGGTGACCGTCCTCGACCCTCTCGCTGCTGAGGCCAGCCGTCGCCCCGTTCGGGAGATTGGTCCCCTGGTAGACCCAGTCTGCCGGCACGGCGCCGGCGGCGTTCTCAAAGCTGGGGTTCTTCAGCAGGTTGACGTTGAGCTGGGGTGCGGTGGCTGTGGCGACGGCCGTCTGGGTCTGGGTAACGGAGACGGTGACGGTCGCGAGCACGTCGGTTGTCTGGGTCACGAGCGTCGTGGCAGTGACGGAGACCGTGTCGGTCTCGGTGACCGAGACTGTCGCGGTGACGTCGTCGACGACAGTGTTGGTGTCGGTGACGGTTGATAGCACCGACACGGTGGTGGTCTGTTCATACAAGAGCGGTTAGTCACCTTCTTCCAAGTCACGCCGCCAATGAACACATACGCTGGAGGCATCAACAGTGATGGTGGTCGACGGCGCGTCGACGGTGACCGTGACAGGCGTCGCGCCGGCGCAATGGCAGGCCGCAACGTATCTGTCCCAGGACGCACACTGCGAGGCGTAGAGAGGAAGCTTCGGCTGAGCGGTGTTCGAGGTGATGATGCGGGGGACGAGGATGACCGTGGTGGAGGTAACCACAGCAATCTGGGTGTTTGTCTGGGTGGCCGTGAGCGTCTCGGTCACGAACTGGACGTCCGTTTCTGTCGAAGCAACGACCGTCGCGCTGATAGTCACCACGTCGGTCTCGGTGGAGACTGTCGATGACTCCGTCACGGTCACTTCTTGCGTGTTTGTCACGGTCAGGTAATCCGTCGGGGCAGCGTTGGTGTGCGTGACAGTGCTGGTGGGCGGAACAGATATTGTGTCAGCTGGAGGATATGGCATGATCGCCTTGCTGGTGCATGACTTACACAGTGGCCGGGGTGACGGTGACGACCAGGTTTTTGGAGCAATCGCTGACACCTTGACCATCCCGAACTATGGCTACGCCAACGTATCAATGTTAGCGAGCTGTGTACCGCAGCCATCAGGGATGCAGATCGCCTCTCAGGCCACCTAATAGCGAGCATAGGTTGGGCGCTTACCGTTCAAGCACGCATTGCCACGGCAGCAAGACGCCGCAGCCTGGTGCAGCCAGGCCAAGCCTGACAGCAGAGCAATCGTCTTCATGGCGAGCGAGCGAGCGGCGGATTCAATGACCAATGAGTGGTGACACCGGACAATGAAAGGAGCCAGTCGGTTCCTTGTTCGCAGTCCTCCAAAGGAACGACTTGAGTGAGAGAGAGGCCGCGGGTGAGGCTCGACGAAACCATGATGCTTTCAGCAGCAAGGGGAAATGTTGATTTATTTCTTTGGTCCGGCGGCAAACAGCCCTGACCGAGCTGTTGGAACGGCGGTCATCAGGCCTGCTTCTCCGCGCCAGCAGCACGATATTGACAAGTGAGGCGCCGTCCAGACCGCGACGGACCGCGACGGGTCGAGGCCCTTGTCCAGACTATCGGGTCCGGGATCCACACAGCTGAACGGCCGCAAATTACGTCTCAGCTCATTTGACCTCATCACAGCTGCCTCAGCTGCGCCCATGTGCCATAGCAGCAAGCGAACAACGGAGGAGTCAGCATCGAACCGCTGAGCTTAAACCTAGCCGAAAGCCGAAAGTCCAGGCCCTCCCAAACGGTCACGATGAGTCTCGAAACCCTCGATTGTTTGCATCCAATTTTGACATGGATACACTACATCAAGCCTAGTCCCGGTCCATCGGTTCGGCAGCTCCCCCTAGCATTCGGTGAGCGAATCCTTCATGGCCCGGGCAAAAGACTAACCCGTTGCCGGTTTCTAAGGCGTTGTCAGACGCCTGTCTGGCTTAAAGTACCAGACATATTAACACAGGAACGCGCTCTGCGCTTACACCCCGTCTTTATGCAGACTTTGTCAACATTAGTAATGCAATCTAAGGCGGGTGACATCTGAACGTCGGCAGGCTGCGCTTCTTCAATCCTTCCTCAATGTTTACTCGGGCTCTTCTGTTATTCACCGTTGACTTGCATGTATCACATGCATGTCTCGGCAATTGGACAAATATGCTGGTCCTTACTCAAACATACCCTTACCCATGGGCGACATTTGATCTCACGGACACTGGAATCTGCCTGTCAGTCATGGACACGCGCAACCCGAACGTCCTCACCTGTCTCATTACGAATATGGAATAACACGCCCGAGTCAGGGAGCGACATAATCCACATGACTCGACTGGATTGATGAACAATCTGCCATAAGGTAGGTAACCAACCCCTGCCCTCATGCCCAACCCAACAACCGCCTGCTATTGTGGTGCAACCAAGCTCAGACCTTCCAACCCACGAGTAGACGCGGAAACTCGTACAAAACTTCGGCTCCGCATGAGATACCATGCACCAGCCCAACCAAAACCCAGCCCACCCAACAGCCTGCGTCAGATCACCTGCTCCAACTGGTATCAAACTCCCACACAGCGCCGACATCCAGTGATCCGACTTCCTTCCCAGTTTGCCCGCACATATTGGTATCAAAATCCGCCGTTTTCCCCACCGCCCACCAATTTGCATCACTATTTTCCAGTTTACCCCCGCCGAAGACCTCCCTTCATGTTGCCAATCACCCGCCATCTCCTCCCCTTCTCCTCCCCTCTAACTTCCAAAGAACATCCCATCACCCCAAATCCTGCCCGCCCATCCCGACATCAGGCGACTCGCCCGACTCCTCCCCCTGGCTCTCCATCCCCGCCAAACCCCCACCACCCACACCCACACCCACACCCCCCCTCGCCCCAACCGCCTGTCCAGCACCACACGGATGCTGCTGCCCTGCCGCACCCGCGCCCGCACCCCCTCCCCCATTGCCTGCGCCCTTACTAACAGCCAACAACGCCAACCTCGCCTCATTCCTCTCCCTCCGCAACCGCACCTCAGTCTGCTTCAGCTTCCCTCTCTCACCACCCAAAAACTCCGCCTGCCCGCGCGCCTCGTCCCGCTCGACGCGCAGCCGCCGCTCCACCTGCCGCGCGGCATACAGCTCGTTGCGCGCCGTGCTGAGCTGCAGGCGAGCCTCGTCGCGCTCGAGGGCTGTTTGCCGCAGCTCGGCCTGCAGCGCGGCCAGCAAGGTGCGCAGGTCGTCCGGGTTGTTGCTCGCTGCGGCGGCGGCGGCGGCGGCGGTGAAGTTCATGATGCTGCGGGAGGGGGGGTCCGGGGGTGGGTTGCTGGTTGGGGCCAGGTTGGGGTTGGTGCCGGTCGTTGGGGTGGTGGTGGTGGGGTTCCAGGCGGCTGCTGCCAGGCCCATGGTGTTGATGGTTAGGTTGGGGGGTGTTGGTTGGTGCGGGGTGGGCGGTGGATGGGGGAAGCTGGTGGGTGCCGAGCGGGCGAGGTGCTGGTGGTGGGTTTGCAGGGCATGGTCGAAGTCGGGGAGCAGCGGCTCGGTTGGGGAGATGTGGTGGTATGGCGGCTGTGTGTGGTGGTGCGGCGGGCGCTTGAGGGCGTGGACGGCAGCGGGGAAGTGCGGCTCCGTGGCGGAGGTGACGTGCTGGAAGTCCTCGGGCGACGAGCCGGCGGCGGCGAAGTGGTCGCCATGGCCCAGGTAGGTGGTGAAGTCGGACCCGTCATAGGCGAACGGGTCCTCGTACATGCCGGCCATTGGCACGGCGCGCGAGCGGGCTGCCTGCTGGGCGGCGGCCTGCTACCGTTGTTGCGGTTGTGGAGCGGGCGAATTTAGGCTGTTGACCCCCCAAAACCGAGCAGCTGGGTCGCCAACGGCGCTGGGGTCGTCGGGTCGGGCCAGACGAGGCCGCTGCTGCTCCACTGTTTAAACGTCGGTTAATAGCAAGTGCCGCTGGCGAGATGGGACGTGTAAGTCGATGTGCGCCAAAGTCGGGACCGAAGAGGTTGCGAAAGAGGTTCAAAAAGTGCGCGCGCGAAGGGGGGTTGAAGAGGTGGGTTTCCGTTGGGACGAAAGTGGATAGCGATGGGTCAACCGAGATGTGTGATAGGGGGCTGCAGCTCACTCTGGGAGCAGACGAAGTCGCCGTTTCAGTGCTCGGGTCTTGGCCCGTCAGGGTTTCCCTGCAAGCGACGTGGAAGCCGGGTTTGGTGAGGCACGCGGAGCTCTTTTGCTGGTAACACGTCGATTGTCGTCCGATGGAGCAAAATCGCCTGCGTTGCTGGTGTACGCGAGAAGGGAAGCGACACTGCTCGCCATCAAGAGGGGCTCTTTCCCACCGGTGAGAACGCAAAATTGCTCATGTGACTCGGAAGAGTCTCCGCAGAGCTAGGCTTGTCAAGTCCGCCTGCCAAGCACCTACCCCAGAATTCCAGCTGTGCGACCTCTTGGCGGGGTCATCTAAAGGGACTGTGTGGAGGGGGCGAGGGGGAGCATCGATCGGAGATTCTGGGGAGATCAGGGGACGCCAGACCGTGAAGCAAACTGATGAAATTGGATAGAGAAGGGTAAAACTCGCCGTGGTATTAGGGAAAGGTGAGGAACAACATTTGTCCAGAACGCACTGTTCTTGAACCCGACATTGACGTTGCCCCTTGGGTTGACGAGCTCGAGACCAAGTGGTGGACATCACAATGTCCGGAGACGGATTGTTCATGATCGGACGCTGCGGGGGTCACCTTCCGACCACACACAACAGCACGTCCACTTCACACCCAGTCATTGCTACCTGCTGTATTGCCATTGCATCGCACTGCAGAACAATCTGGAAGCAGTGGGGCTATCGCTCGGTGCGCATTGCCCAACGGGTGCCGGAGGGTCGGTACCAGCGACGGAAAGCTTCTGGAAGTGTTCCATAACCTCCGAGAGTAACGGTTCCCCGCTCGCGCTTGCCGGAATAGTCCACGCACAGGTGATCGCTTCCTCGCCTGGCTCCGATTTCGTGCGCGGTCGTGAGACGGAAAGCGCGATCAGACCCTCGGTCAAGCCTGGCTGCCTGTTCCTCTCGCATTCTTGGAAGGAGAACTGCAGCACAGCACGCCTTTTGACCGCCAGGTAATTCGGTTCTTGATCTCGATATTAATCACTGAGTATCAAACGCACCTTTTTTTTTCTTCTTCCAAGCTGTGTGCCAAGGCAGCATGCTTGTGGTGCTGTGGCAAGTGCACTAATGATGCACTCCTGATGCCTCCCGTCCGCTGCCCATCAAGGCACATTTGCACATTTGCATCCTGCATCGGCGAGCCCGATCCCGCCCTCGATCCGACTGCCGATCCTCCTGCAGCCGACACGGCACGGCGAGACACACATACACATACACGTGTGCGGGTAGTGGGGCGCGGGCCGCGCGGCTGCTGGGTGCTGGACCCGAAGCATCTGTATCTGGCAAGCCGTGCCGTTCCGGGGCGAGATGCCGCTGCATTGGGGAACCACAGAGTCTCAGGTGGGTTACATGACTTCAAGTTGTTAGGTGCGGTGGTGATAAGGTTTCCGGATGCCCCAGCGTCGCCGAGGCTCTCCACTCAAACAACTGACGACATGAACGGAAGTAGGGATGGACTCCAGTTTTCAGGAGCTAGGCGTACGTACCACAACGAGACAGAGAGAAGAAAAAAATCAAAAAGCTCACTGATCAGCTCGACCCCAGCGGGCGCGCCCCCGCCCCCCCCGCTCACCAGCTACGAAACCCAAGGGTGGGTTTTGCTTCGCGGCGGACGGAAGGTTCGAACGGTTGGCCTCCAGGGAGTTGGTGGCTTGGGGACATGTGCGAACCGCACGGTATGTTGTTGACTTTGCCGTGCTCCTGCCGCTGGGCCATCCGGCCTTGGGCAGGAGTAGGTAACGAAAGCAGTGGGAAACTGGCATATGAAGGGTGGCAGGAGTTTGGTCCGGGAAGGTGCTCCTCAGCTCCTGCCTCGTTGGCCGCATCGTGTCAGCCACCAGCCACTCAAACTCGCCCAAGCTTTCGCTTCGTCAAGATGACCTGGCAGAGTCTTGCTACATCATTTGTTCACCCATACCATCAGACGTCAACTCCAGCACTCCTCGTCGATCGTACAACGCAATGCAGTGCCAATAACATTGGTGGTCCGCTTTGGCCCCCTTGAACCTCTTCAAAACCAGTTCTTGGCAATCTATCTAGACTGGCAGCGGCAGCTCTCGCACGTCTCGCCCAAACTCGTCCTTGCCCCAGCTGTTCTTGAACCACACGTACAGGTACGTGAGCCGTTCCATACACAGCATGCCAAACCAGCTCTTATCGCCGACCTGCTCCCACCGGAACACAGCCTCGTTGTACGCCTTCTTGATGACGTCGCGCCGCAGCACCTCGTAGTCGGCAAACATCTGCTGGACCGACCGCGTTTCGCGTCGGCTGAAGACGTGGGCTAGCAACACGCCATCCTCGATCGCTGGCCCGGTGCTTTCGCCTTGCGATGGCGACTGTTTGTTGTCAGCATGGATGCTATCAAAACCGGAAATTGGGTCTTGAAAGAAAGGAACGACTTACCGCATGCGCAGCATCCCCCAACAGCAACGCGCGGCCCCTCGCCCACACCCCGCCCGCAGGGAGCATTTACACCGGAAATGCCACCCACTCCTCGCACCTTTGCACGACCTTCTCCAAGTCAACCAGCCCACCGCCACGAAACCGCCTCAGAAAGTCTTGCTTCAGCACATCCCCATCCTCTCCTTTTGCCTGCCGCCCGTCCCGGCCGCTATTCAACCCCCCCCTCCGGCTCCGGCCGCGCCACAACCGTCGTCAGATACAACCGCACCCGCGACGCCTCAAAGAAGCTCACCAGCAGTGACCCGAACCGTCCGCTGACCAGCGTCGAGACATCGACCGCCGGCTCCCCGGCGGTGGCCGTGGTAATCCCCGCGCTGCCCGGCTCCGGCACACTGATATATCCGTACGCACACGCCCGCCCGGAGTAGGTCTTGTTGCGGTCTGGATCGACAAAGCGGCTGCGCACGACTGCATGGATCCCATCACACCCGAGCAGCACAACCCCCTTAAGCACCTCCTCTTTGCCCTCAGCATTGATAAACCGAACCGCAATGGCACTCCCACCCCCTTCCCCCTCCCCATTCACCTCCTCAATATCCTTGACAGCCACCCCATACCGCATCTCAATCCCCTCCTGTTTCGCCCCCAGTTGTTCAACCTCCCGTACAACCTCCACCATCGCCCCCACCAGCTCACTCCTCAACACCCGCAGCGCATCCACCCCGCCCCATAACTTCCCGAGCGACGCGCCGGTGCGGTGCGAGCGGACGTCGATGTGTGGCACGGCGATGCCGCGCGGGCGCAGCCGGGCGCCGACGCCCATGGCGTCTAGGTAGCGCAGCGCGAGGGGCGTGAGGTTGACGGCGCCGCCGAGGGTTTGGGGATGCGGGCGCAGTTCGAGGATCGTGATGCGGATGGGGGAGGTGCGGGTGGATTGGGCGTGCAGGGCGAGAGCGGTGGCTAGGCCGGCGGGGCCGGCGCCTGTTATGAGGATGTGCATTTTTAGGTTGGCTTGAGGGGGGATAGTGGGTGGTGATTTGGGCAGTTAGGTAGGTAGGTAGGTAGGTAGCTGGAAGATGTTATGCTGTCTGTGGGGGGGTTGGCTTGTCGTGAGGAGTTGGCTCCAGTCAGGTGGGTGCGTGTAAGTCAACAAGACAGCCTGTGCGTGGTAACGGCGTCGGAGTAAAGCGGTTGACTAAAGGATGGCGTTGTGCCAGTGGACGGTCGAAAGAACCCATCGTCGCAGGAATGGAGATAGTTTGAGTAGGAATGTGAGCGAGGTGCATAGCAGAGACATCTCATTCAGTTATGCTCAGTGCGACACCTTGACGATGACGACGATCTGCGCATTACGACTAGCTCTTGTTGTTCACTGAAGCGCCGCTCGCATGTGGCTCGGCTTATTCGCGAGTGGTCGGATTTGAAAGCGAACAGCACAATTCCAAGTGGATAAAGCAAGACTCGGGCCGCGTCTTGGCGTCTATTTTGAGCTTCTCGGTTCCCCTTTGAGCTGCTACGGGTTGTTGGCGCTAGGAGCCACGGGAGGCTAAAGGGTAGACTGCCGCGGGAAAAACACGGACTCGTTTTCATCCGCTTATTGCTTGGCATATGCATCGTCGGCGGGAAGCGTCTGCTAGAGCATTCCTCTTCATCGACGCAGTTCGCTTTGTGAGACTGGGTTATACCTATAGTCTGGTAAGACGCGATGCCATTCGCAACGTCAGTTTCCTGTCTTCTCAAGGGACCTGCGCATGAGTATCGACTGTCAGGTGAAGCTTCACGATACCGACAGAGGTTTGCGGCCCCAACCTGGAAATGAGCCTACAACGTGCCGCATCCTCCATTGGCTGGGAAGCGAACCCCTTTCAATGGGCATGAGGCCTCTCTGCAAGGTAGCATTGAAGGGTCCAACAGCAAACACACGATCCCATTTTATGCCTCGTAGGCTGAAAGGCCAAGCCTTGTTGGCGCGCACTGCACGTTTTGGGCCGCAATTTCTCGGGTATATGTGTTTGTCTAGCCCCCCATTGCGGTGCATCGTGAACACCCCCTCAACCTCTAACGCGACGCGTCCATGGTCTTCAACACAACACATATTGAGTGAGGAATGGCGTCCGCTGCCCGTCCCGGGCCGTATGGCGCCGCATCGGCGGCTCCCAAATCCTCACTTCAATACCGAAGACGGTCGCTGTGGATATCGGCACTCTACCTCCCGCTCCTTATCATCCCATGGGTCATCACTTGCGTCATGATGTTTCGGCCGGTGCGGAAGTCGTCCTACGGCGAGCACGTCGGAAGGAACGAGTTCAGCGACGAGGACGCGGAGGAGATCGGACATTGGCTGATGGCGGCTAAGGTCATGGGCACTATCGCCACCGTCATTGGCCTGCCCGTCGTCTCGGCACTCCTGGCCCAGGCCGCCGTCAGATACTCGCAGCGCCGACGCGAGGGCCAGAGCCTCAACCTCGCGCAATTGTTCGCCATCGCCAACAGGGGCTGGGCGGACTTTCCGCTTCTGTGGAGGACCTTGATTGCCGATGCCCGATGGACATCCCCGCTACTGCTTTATGGCGCGCTGTTGGTTTTGATCAGTAAGTACGTCCCAACAGCGTTTACACCCGGCACACAGCCTACCGGCCGTGCTGTGACACTGACTCTTACATACCCAGCCATCATCCAGTCGCCGATCCAGTCTCTTTTGGTCCGCTACGAAACAACCTCGATCGCAACGTGTCAGGACGTGCCGAGCAACAGCAACAACGGGCGGGACGTTGGTCCCCTGGATCTTAGTTGCCGTCAGTACCCCTCGGTCAGACGGCAAGCCTCGAGATTTAATGACCCAGAGCCCGGTGACCTGGAGCAGTGCCCGCAAGGGCTGGTCATACCGAAGGTGATAGACAAACTGAACAACATACGGGATCTTGATGTCCAGGCCCGACTCTGGCCAGAGGCGGCTCCGGGGTCCGGGTCGCTCCCAGTCCAGGGTTACATTCCGGACTACACGACGTTCCTGTATTGGTCCTTCATGAAAGGGGACCAGTCGTGGCCCATCTACGCGTCCGCCTTGCCGAGCGGGACGACCACGGGCGTCCTGCGCTATCATGCAATGCGGCAGCACTCGACAGCCCGTTGCGACAACGTGCCGCAGTCGAGCTTTCCATCGGCCTGCGCAGGAGTGAGGCCGTTCACGACAACCTTGTCGTCGAATGGAATGGTCGTCAGAGTCTGTGTTCCTGGCGACGCCGGCAAGGCGCCGTGGACGCGCACAAGGAACCGCCAGGACATCGACGAGGAGTTTTGGATCGACTTATCGATGAACAAAACCAACGGCCGCATCGCCGGCACAGATTTTACCACGCACTGCAAATCGACATCCACGCGCGGCTACTTCGAGCTCGGGAACGTGCACAACAACAATGTGCCCGGCCCCTTGCTGGAGAAGTGGCCGAGCCATGAAGAGCTCGTCGCCGACTTCAATGACGGGACGGGCGATCAGGTTCAACACGAAAACGTCCCAGCCGAGATGTAAGCCAAGAAACTCCCTTTCCGGCAGCTCCCGAACTGCTCCCCGCTAACATGCAATACCGATCTAGGGCTTCTCAGCGCCCCGACGATGGGGTAGGCAGCGTCTTGTGGACGGCGCCTACTTTAGACTGGAACTTCTTGGAATCATCCACGTGGTCGCCCACTCCAGGGCCACTCATGACGACGGCACTGGCCCTCTTCGGCAACTCCAGCATCATCTTCACCGCCATGAACGCCACCACGACCAACGCCACCGACGTGCTCAAAGGCATCTGCCGCAGCGGCGCCGTGCCCTTCGGCATATTCTTCGACATCGTGGACCCCTTCCCGTCCGCCTGCTCCATGATCAACCGCCTCGACGACGCCGACGAGGAGCGCATCGTCGGGGTAAGCCTCCGCTCCCTGGTGGCCACGTTTGTCCAGGACTACTTCTGGAACACCAACACTACCAGGACGGTCCTGGAGGTCTCCATGTTCGCGGCCAACGAAATCCTCCTGAAGACGACTGCCGATGCCGGCCTTGTCCTGCTCTCTCGATCCATCTACTCAAGCAACGGATACCAGGTTTTCAAACCGGTCAAGAGCATCGCCGCCATCGCGGTCGTTTCCGCCCTGCTCTTCTTGCAGGTGGCCGCCATCGTCGGGCTGGTGATCTACAACTCGTCCCTTCCGACCTGGACGTCTACTCTCGACGGGCTTGCCATGGCTAAAATCGGAAAGGAGTTGAAAGACTCGGAGGTGCTATCACCTTTAGGGGTGCGGGACACAAGCATGAAAAAGCTGGCTGAGGTCGACGGTGTCGTTGGGCTAGTGGAGAATATTGAGCTGGTCACAGAGACGGGATCGCAGACGACACTGACCGCACCGGCGACAACGGACTTGGGGATTCTGGGCCTCGGGGCGCCTGGTGTGATCACCCGGGCTGCTCTGAAAAAGAGGACAACGGAGGGCCACACGGCGGTATAGGGCCATAATTGGACTGAGGCTGACACTGGATATCACTCACTTTGATATATTGTAATGCTAATCTCGTAATGTGTACCAAAGTTTTCTAAAGTCTGCTTGCTGCTTTCATAGGACGTTCCCTGGTGTCGGGACATTGCTGCGTCTCTAAGGTATAACGGTGGCCTGGCGATGGCAGTGATGGTCTGCGTCAAGCTACGTGCATGTCCAGTCAGCGCGGTATGTCTGTGATAACAGACGGGACTCAATCGAACTGCGGGAACTTTGCTACCGCAACGGGTGCAACCGAGACGTAGGTGGTTGTGACGCTAACTTCGGCATTGAACAGATAACCAGGTAGGTACATAGGTATCTTACTGTCACGTCCCTGCATGCTGTGGTCTAAGTTCATAGAGAGTCAGTGTAATCGAGGCAAGGAGCGTCCGACTTGATCCGCGACTGGGAGGCTGTCTGGCTACTAGGCACTATGTTGCAAATCTGAAGGGATACACGAATTCAGTGCACCTTGGTGGAGCTGCAGTATGCCAATGCCGAATCATGTTCTGCGGGGAGAAGTGGGAGGATTCGGGTGCCGACTTGCGTATATGAACTGCCACCCTCCGAATCACATGCAGTGAAAGTGCCCTACAGGTCGTTCCGCTCGCCTGGAATGAGGGACTGTATATTGTCCACCATAAACTCTTTCCACTCGTGCTCAAGCAAACATTCTCCTGCCTGTTGACAAGAGAAAGCTCAAGCAAGACAAGCCCGCAATGGGAAGAAGAACTGGCTACTAGTGGATTACACATTCCTTCATCCGTCTCCTTTCCTCTACCACCTCGATCCATTTTACGACACCATAACACGCACCAACGTTGATCAGGATGAAACGACAAGCGGCAGCTCCTCTAACCGCTCTCATCTTTGCGCTGGGAGTGGCTGGTCACGGTGCGTCGATTCAGTCATGAGCTGCATGCATGACTCGCTAATGTCAGTACTCTTCTAGACGTCATGGGAGTCCTCCTCGTGAACGGCACCGCAGCGCCCGAGTGGAAATACGTCCGGTAAGCGCCACTACTTTTCCTCCGTTCAGCCTAGAGTCCATGTACAGTGTGCGACCCTGACAACCGGCCCCCAGCAATGTAGCCAATGCATTTGACATTCCCCCCCGTCGGCGCCGTCCCACCGGATGGGAGTACTGGAAGGTCCTCCCACAGTGGGACCTCGAGTCCCGCAACATCACCTGCGGTCGAAACGCGTTCATTTATGCCAACGAGACCGAGACAGCAGACGTGCTAGCCGGCTCGGAGGTTGGCTTTCGCGTCTCGGCCGACATACTGAACACCGGGAGCGGTACCTTCCTGCACATGGGCCCCGGACAAGTCTACTTATCAAAGCTACCAGAGAATTTGCCTGACCTCCGGGGCTACTCGGGTTACGATGGCGACTGGTTCAAGATCGCGTATGCCGGGCCGGTCAACAGGACGCAGTGGCGGCTGTATCGCCAACCTGATGTTAGTGACGCACGCCTGATGTTAGTGACGCACGTCATGACAGTCTGTGTGTTTCGTTGATCGGGTGATGGAAGCTCACCTTTGTGATGAGCGTAGTTTAACTTCACCATACCGCGCACGACACCGCCGGGTCTGTACCTCATGCGGATGGAACAGTTCTACCCGGCCGCGCTGGCAAGCCGCAGTCAATTCTACGTCAACTGCGCCCACGTGAACATCATCGGCCCCGGCGGTGGCACGCCGACGGGGTTGGCGAGATTTCCTGGAACCTACCAGGACGGCGGTCCGGGTAAGCAGCTCCGCCTACCTACGTGGGCTTCATGAGGGGCTGGTTCCGTTGCTGACTGTCTCTGTCCGTCGCCGCGCGTGCAGGACTTCACCTCGCGGATTCACAGTTGGCAGGCTTGGGCTACCCGGATGATGAGATCAATCTCCTGACATACAGTCCTCCCGGCCCGCCGGTCTGGGTTGGTTGATCGTACCCGAAATCGATGGCTTGAGTTCCGAATCGAAGCTCAGTATTCGTCGCGATGCAGCACATAAGCCCTTGTTCTCTCTTCCCGTTCAGCCTCGGTCTGTGCAGCACCGATATTCAGGTTCAGATGTTACTCAGGATTCAAACCCGAACTCTTTTCGTTGTCGTGACTGAACGCCCTTTACTTTGGCAAACTAAACGAAACTCGATCTCGAACAAAATTCTGGGGGTATCCTACTATCTGACCTGGCCACACGCATCCCTCCACACGCCCACATGGCCACCAGGGTATATGTTTTTTTATTCATGTCCACTCCATCTAGACCTCCAACCAATGCAAGCGTGACCTCAGCCACCCCGGCTCTCGTTGTTCTTCTCATCCATGCAGATGCACAAGGCCACCATAAGGGCAAGATCGACGTTGGGCGCCACCGTGACGGCATACGTCTGCTTGCCCAGCAAGATGTCGCGGCCGCCCCACTGGCGGCTGATGTGGGCGACGGCGGCGCCCGTCTTGTCGTCGGTGATGTCGGCCTCGGCGGCGAGCCAGTTGCCGCGCATCGTCAGCGACTCGGCCTGGCCCGTCACGGCGTTGGTGAAGGTTGCGATGGCCTTGGATTTGAAGACTGCAACAGATGAAAGAAAATATCGTTAGCTCGCTGTCCATGCTTGCGAGGGGAACACGACAGAGATAGGATAAGGCATGGGACTACTAACGGACGATCTTGTTCCGGACCTCGAGCAGCTTCTTGCCGCTGGGATCGACGGCGGCGAAGGTCGGGTGGATGTGCATGTGCTCGCGTACGATGTCGAATAGGTGGTTGTTGGCCAGGTCGTAGACGGACTTGCGGCCGCGCAGGCTCATGACGGTGCCCTGCACGCGCAGCAGCGGCTGCCCGCTCGCCAGCGTGATCTCGAAGCTGTCGCCCGACAGCGACATGACCTTCTCCCGCAGCACCACCGTCTCGCTCTGCTGGGCGAGAAACTGCTGGAAGAGGGCTATGGGCTGGGCCACGGGCGGGAGCTGGGCGGCCATGATGACGGTTGGGGGGCGAACGCGCTGAACACTTCACAGGAGGTGATGCTGGTGAGATGCTTCAGGGTGTGATCAAGGTTGGTGTGAAGTTGCAGTGTCGAGTGGTATGAATTGGAGCCACGGTTCAATCTAGTCACGTCTGCTAGCTACTTGGGGCTGGGGTGGTTGTCCAACTTATACGCATCGCATAATGTACAGTATCTGGGAGGCACGGAAATGCGATGGTTGGGCAAAATGCGAACCATGCGGGGGCGTCAACAGAAGGCTCCGAGGCTGGGGCTCAGATTGTGGCATCCTTGCTCACGGCCCGCGATCACTGCCCTGAGCCTGCATTGATAGGAGCCAAGAGTTGATTTTGACGCGAGCCAAGACCAGCCCTCGGGGCGGAGCAAGCAGTGCTGGGCTGGGATTCATACCGTCGAGAATGAGCCTCGAAGAGTGCGCCACGACTCACAGTCCAGGCAATAGTCGAAGTGGCAGTGCACCCCAGCACAACTGCGGAGCGTCGCCAAGAGCTCGCCTTGGCGGCTTCAGCCCTGAGAACTATAGACTCGGGAATAGAACAGCAGGGCAGCTCAACACCACCGGCGCCAAGCGGGTTCAAGCTTCCATTGACTGACATTCACAAAGTGAAATCGGGGAGGAATGCCCATGTGCGCGCAGCGTGTCACCCAAATGAGCGGTGGTACCATGTCAGAGAGACTCGGTTGGTCCATAGGTGCAACATAATCATCTAGCCACTAAGGAGTTCTCTGGACTCAGAAAATCTTAGTGACAACTTGTCTCCCTTGAACTGCGCACAGGAGCAAGACACAGGCTTTCCTGGAACTACAGAGCTCAACATGTAAACAAGTGTTTGATGAATAGGCAGCATATCTAACTTACCCTGTTACACCGTCCATGCAGCAAACAAACCCATCTCCCTGCACGGATACCGCCACCAGGCACAACTGCCCAACGCTCTTCACCTACTACTCCCACATCAACATCAACGAGGGCACATCACCCGCCTCACTCCCTCCCCCTAAAAAACCGCCCCAGCCCCCCCATCAACCCCATCAACCCCTTCCCCTTGTCTTCCTCCTTCCCCTCCCCCATCCCGGACCTAATCCAACCAGGCAACTTCCCCCGCACCCTCTCCGCCCCAAACCTACGATCCACCAACACCACCGCCGCATAATCCCCGCGGTGGCGAATCACCCGCCCAATACTCTGGTTGACCGCGCGCATGCACGCATTCTCGTAGTAGTCGCGCGCCGCCTGCTTCGCCTCCTGCGTAGGACCAGGTGCGCGGGTTTGGTCTTGGTTTTGAGAAGAGATGTGGGCAAGCGCAGTGGCCTCGACATACTCGAGCCGGGCCTTCCAGTCGGGCGCGTGGATGTTGGGGTAGGGCAGGCCGACGACCACGACGCAGCGCCCGAGGCGGTCGGCGAAGTTGATGCCCTCGGAGAGCTTGCCGCCGACGACGCTGAGGAGGAGGGCGCCTTTGGGGGTGCTGGAGGGAGCTTGTTTTTGAATGGATGGGGTGGGAGGGGAGAGGATCGCGGCGGAGTATTCCTGCAAGATGGCCTCGCTTGCACCGCCCTTGGTTTCGCGGAAGAGGGATTTCTTGACTGCCAGGCGCTCCCAGAGCGTTGGTGCTGTGGTGGCTGCACTGGATAAGGAGGGGTTGTCGGGAGTCTGCCAGGCTGCGACGACCTCGTCGAGATAGCCATAACTGGGGAAGAAGACGACTACGCCGTCGGGGACGACGGAGCAGATGTTGAGCAGGGCGAGGCCCAGTTGCCGGATCATGGCGCGGTCGCTGCGTTTCTGGAAGCTGAATTCGAATGGATCCGCCGGGGCGGTGCTGCCGGGCGGGATGGGCTTGGTCGAGGCGAGGATTGAGACGAATAAGTTGGACGACGGAATGACGTGCCCACAGCCGAGTGTCGTGATCTTGTCATGTGCGAGGGTCGGAAACAAATGTGTCTTGTAGTCTTCGAACGGAGACATGGTGCCGCCGGCGAGGATGACGGCTCTGGCCTCCGAGGCGATGGACGAGAAGGCATGAGTTGGAGAGAGCAGGAGGTATGAAAGTTTGATATCCGGTGGCGTCACGGAGAGCTTTTCGTAGAATACCCGGCCTTCGGTGCTGAGGTTGGTGAGTGCCGTGAGAAAGGAGACAAGTGTGTGAAGGACGGGCGTTGACGCAGTGGGCTTGCCAGCGCCCGCGGAATCTGATGCTTGCTCCTCCGTGTGAGCGACATAGCTCTCAACCTTGTAGGCCAGTTTGGACTCTTGGATGTAGTTGGCGAGCTGGTACAAGTTGATCAAATCCGCGCCACGAGCCTTCAGCACCGTGTTTGAATCGACAATCCCCTGATCACCCTGGCAAAGAGTCAACTCCGAACTGTACTGGAAGTGAGGATTAAAACCTTACCTTGGCTGCCATCAGGCCGTTCAAGCACTCGCTCAGCGACTCAATCACCTTCCCCACCTGTGCCACCATGACGCGGTTTTCGGCCTTTAGCTTCTTTCCAAACCGCTTCACGTAGATGCCCAGCATCTGCCTTGCCCTTCTCAGCTGGCTCAGACTAATTTCCGCTGCGTGTACATTGGCAACCGCGTCCATGACATTGTGAGCTTCGTCAATGATTACGACGTTCCCTTCAAGTTTGATGCCCAATGCTTCCCGCGCACTTTTTTGAAGAAGCAGCGGATACGGGAGCGTAACCACCTCTGCCCCTGGGATGGCGGTCCGCGAGGCGTAGTAGGGGCAGATTTGCAGCTCCTTGCCCACCCGGTGGAGGTCTTCAATGTCCGGGAGCGTCGCTAGCGCAGCGTCTCGAAAATCATGTGCTTGCTTCAGGTTCTCGGCATTGGGCATAAAAGGGCACTTCTCTTTGGTCTTTGACTGCTGAAGCTCCGTACACCTGTCATTGATAGCCGACAGCGACCCCAGCCGCGCCACTGACGGGTTGATGCACAGCTTCTGCCTCGACGACAGCGGAAGCTGTTTAACCGTTTCCGTCGCGGGGGTTCCCTCCTCCCCTCCGCCGGAAGACGCCACTTCGGTCGGGATAGACGGGGGAAAGGCAGGACGTCGCAGCTCCGCAATGAACTGCGTCAGCTGCGAATGTGTGCGCGACGTGTAGTAAATCTGCTGCGCGTCAGTCACAATCCTCAAACACCACCCCCACATAACACCTGGCTCAAACCGACCTTAACCTCATCCTCAACCTCGTCTTCATCCTCCCCGGGCCTCCTCCCACCACCACCACCACCACCACCCAACCCAACCTTCTCCATCAACGCCCTCGTCTCCTTACTCAACCCATCGCCCCCCTCCCCTCCCCCCTCCCAATCCGCAATCAAAAACTCCCTCTCCTCATCCACCTCCCCCTCCTTCCCCCTCTCCTTCCCACCACCCGCAACCTTCACCCTCTTCACCGCCCTCCCACCTCCCGGCCCCACACCACCACCAGCAGCGCGCATCTCAGCCTCCCTCTCCCTCACCCTAACCCTCCGTAGCACCTCCTCGCGCTCTCCCCAGCGCCGCGCCAGCTCCTCACGCTTCCGCCTCAGCGCCGCCTCCACCATCCACTCGGGCTCGCCCGCCATGGCGGCGGCGGTGGCGCCGACGGAGGCCTCGTAGCGGGCGCGCTTGTGGGCGCGCAGCCAGGTGAGGGAGGCGCAGATGAGAGAGAGAGATTTTCCCTGTTTCAGAATGTCAGTTCATTGCTGGCTGGTGGGATGGGAATGGCAAGCAGGGTGGGGGAGCGGAGAAAGGGGTCTTACGGTGCCAGTTGGGCTTTCGAGGATGCCGATTTGGCCGTTGCCTTTTTCGAGGACATCGTAGACTGTGCGCATAAACTGGAGTTGGACGTCGTAGGGTTGGTAGGGGTGGTGGAAGTTGGTGGGGGGTTTGTTGTTGTCGTCGTTGTTGTCGTCGTCACTCATTTTGGGCAGAGACGAGGGCTGGTTGAGACGATATCAGAAATTGATGATTAGAACCGATACGACGGTGTTTGCGCGTCAATTGGATCGGAAAACTCGGAAATCGATAATGGTGTTGGCCGACGGACCGTTAGAGTTGCATGTGAGTGAAGGATGTTTCTGAAACTTTTGAGGTTGACACAGCGACTCGCTCTTAGGCGGGTTGATTGATTTGGTGTCATGATCACGTGAGCTTCAACTGATATCAGGGGCTCAGGGGCGACTTCAAAATGCGTGCGTGGGATATCAACAATGCTCGCGGCCGCCAGACACCGAACCCTACAGAGCAAAACAGGCACAACATGATACAGTACAGCCATACAACACCAAAACACCGTATATGCTCCGCTTAGACCTTCAAAATGTCCATCTCGTCGTCATCTGCAGGCTCGCTGGCCCCTTCAGCCGACTCGTCCATCCCCAGCCGCAAGAACTCATGCTGCAGCGCCTCCTCAGCACTGATGCGCTTGCTCGGGTCCAGATCCATGCACCGCGAGAGGAAGTCCACCGCCAGCTTCTCGTCCGCGGGAAACTCGACCTTCTCCTCGCTGCGGCCCGTGCTCCACATGATGATGCCCTGCAAGCTGAACCCCGACTTGCCAATCGTGGGGATCGTCGTCTCCAACATGCAACCATGCAGCAGCGCGGCAGCTTGCATGCGCTGGCGGCCAAACATGGTCGCAATCTCAATCATGGCCTCGATGTCGTCGGCCGAGTTGAAGAAGGGAAACCGGCGCGACAGGATGGTCAGCAGGATGACGCCGACGCTCCAGATGTCGATCTTGGTCGACTGCTCGGTGCACTTGAACAGCACCTCGGGGGCGCGGAAGCCCCGCGTGCCGGCGCGGTTGGCACGACGCGACGGCCGCGTGTCCTCGCGCTGGTAGCCGCCCTTGGGCGCGCTGCTGACCAGCGGCCGCAGTTTGGCCTTGCGCGTCGCCGGGTCGTCGTGGCACACGCACGGCTTGCAGTCGTACCCTTCGCGCTCGGCCAGCCCGAAGTCGACGAGCACGCCACGCCGCGACGACGGGTCGTAGAGGAAGTTGGTTGGCTTGATGTCGCGGTGCAGGATGTTGTGCGCGTGCACGCTGGCGAGCGCGGTGAAGAGCGAGCGTAGGTAGATGGCCATGTCGGGGATGGTCATGTTGCGGAAGTAGTCGCGGAAGTCGGCGTGGCGGAAGTAGGGGAGGATGGCGACGACCTGGTCGGTCCAGCGGAAGGCTGTGATCAGGGGGCAGACGGATTCGCAGCCACGCAGGTCGTGCAGCAGCTCGAGCTCGTTCAGGATGCGGCTCGGCGAGGACGTGACGTAGATCTTCTTGATGGCGACATACTTGGGCTTGCGGCGCCGCTGCGAGTGCGTGTCGGACTGGTAGCCGAGGGTGGCGCTTGACTGGCTGGTGAAACTCTTCAATGGTGGCGGCGTCCACTTCTCGGCCTCCTTGTCCAGGTCCCACGAGTTGTCGAAGCTATCGTACAACAGGTCTTCGGCTTTATACACGGTCGAGAAGGTCCCTGGAATGTGACGGGTTAACACGGGTACTCTAGCGTCAGCTTACGAGGGCGGCCCGGCGGGAAGGGATGCGAACCTTCGCCAATCCGCTTGACCAGCCGGTACTTTTGCCGGAAACCAGCGAAGCAATTTTGCAGGTTCTCCATGTCCAGTTGGATGTGGCTGTCGTCCGGGACTTCTTCCTCTGAGCTCTCTGAATACTCCGACTGCTCCTGGGCGTCACCGTCTGCAGGCTCGACATCCTGGTCTGCGCCGTCGTCGTCCTGCGGTGCACTCTCGTTCATCTCGGCGTCCTCTGTTGACGGCGCATCCTCGTGTATCCTGAACGACTCGGCCTGGAAGGAATCTGCACGGCGGCGACGTGCAGGCACCACCGCCGCCAACATTGCGGGCGACTTGTCGAGGGAGCACAGACTGAGACCCGCGAGAGCGACAGAAAAACAAGGGCCAGACTGCAGTCCGCAAGTCTGCTCCTGGGTCGGAACAAGGGCTATTGGTGGTGCATGGAGTCGATGACGGTAGGCGCAAACCTTCTCTCAGCTGCTTAATGCAATTGACAGAATATCGGACGCCAATTGGTGGTTTTCTCCAGGTTGCCTGCTTCTCTCTACTGCATCGGGAAGCTGGGGACTGGGAGAGCCTCTGGGGGAAAGGCAGCTTGGAGGGGCAGCGCACGGGCCAGGACGCGATAAGCCCTGGGGCGGGACGCGACGGGCTTCTGCCACTGGTCGATTGGGCCCAAAGTCAACAAACAAATTGCGCCCGTTGCCAGGCCCCCGCTGGAAACAAGCAACATCTGCGACTGGACCGGACGAAGGAGGGGCTTCGTCCTCTTCTTCGAGTCTCGACTTTGCGACAAACAGCAACCTCACCTGCAGGCGGCCGACAGTCTGCGACGACAAGAATACCTGCGCCCTCCTACGACGATACCTGGTTCATTTTATTTCTTCATCCCGCACCACTGGCCAACACCTGCGACAGTCCACCCCCCGGCCGTTGTCCGCCATGGACAGCGTCACCTTCGACATCAATGATGCGCTCAAGCATTACATGAGCGACCCGGCGGGCATCCCGACTCCCGAGGCCGATGGCGCGCTGGCCGACTGCGAGAATGACCCCGAGTCGCTCTCTGACAACGCCGTCGTCAACAGTGTGCTCAACCCCATCGTCGACGCGGTGGCTGAGAACCCCGACGCCATCACGCGCAGTACCATCTTTGACTCGCTGCAATTCCTTCTAAAGTGTGCACCCATCTCCTCTGCCCCCCTCCCACCCTGCGCGGGCGACGTGTCGCTGCTGGCCGGCGCGGACACGCCCACGCCCGCTCCGCACGTTCGTCCCCAGCAGGGTGGCCCTTCCGGCTCTGGCACCCCCACCGCCCGTCGTCGTCATCGCTTGCAGGACCCTGACTCTGAGCTGTGCAAACAATCCAGGTACACCTCCTTCCTGTCGGCCCACGCTCTGAGCAAGATCTTTGACCTGATCATCTCCGGCCTGGCCACCGAGGCCGACGTGATCCACAATGATTTCGAGTCGGATGAGCAGGAGCTCGTCGCCCACCACAAGCAGCTGCTCGAGATGTACGGCTTCCTGCTGCAGTGGACCATCGCCGCCGTCGAGACCAAGGCCGCCGAGAAGTCGTCCGCCACCGTTCCCACCCGCGGCGGCCGCGGCAAGCCCAAGGGCAAGAAGGACGCCGGGAAGGACGGCACATGGGACTCGTCGACCCAGCTCGAGACGGCCCTCGGCACCATGTGCAAGGTGCTGCGCCTGAAGCTGGGCAAGATCTTCCTGACGACGTCGGAGCGCGACACCTTCATCTCCCTGCTGACGCGGCCCGTCTACATGATCCTCGAGAGCGACCAGCGCGTCAAGAGCACCAGCATCCGCATGCACGCTTTCAAGGTGCTCTGCATTGCCGTCAAGCACCACGGCCACGGATATGGTGGGTTTTGCCTCTTGTGCCGCCGAGCGTGGAACTGACCCGGTTTGTGTAGCCGCTCAAATATCCATTGTGCAGAACCTCACATACTTTGAGCATCTTTCTGAACCAATGGCCGAGTTCCTCCACATTTTGGCGGAGCAGTACGACTACCCGCAGCTGACCGACGAGATTCTGCGCGAGCTCAGCAACAAGGAGTTCAACAGCAACGACACCAAGGGGCCCAAGTCTGTCTCGACCTTCATGATTAGGCTGTCTGAGCTGGCCCCTAGGTTGGTCATCAAGCAGGTTACTCTGATGGCGAAGCAGCTAGACAGCGAGGTATGCAAGTTTTATTTTGGATTGATTTTGTCGGATACTGACATGCGCAGTCATACACTCTCCGCTGCGCGCTGATTGAGGTCTTCGGCAACATGCTTGCCCACCTCAGCAAATCCGACGAGCGGGGTGAGAACCACAAGATGCAGATGAACGCCTTCTTCGACGTACTGGAGGAGCGTTTTCTTGACATCAACCCCTACTGTCGCTGCCGGACCATCCAAGTCTACGTGAAGCTGTGCGATCTGGATCAAAAGTTTCCGAAGCGGAGACAGAAGGCGGCCGAGCTGGCCTGCCGTAGTCTTGAGGACAAGAGCAGCCATGTCCGGAGGAACGCGATCAAGCTGCTGGGCACTTTGATTCGCACCCACCCTTTCACGGCGCTACACGGTGCGCAGCTCGCCAGGAAGGACTGGCAGGAGCGGTTGGACAAGGTCGACGAGGAGCTGAACGCACTCAAGCCGCCGGTCGACGCTCCCGGCTTGGACGGTGACAAGGGCAACACCACGGTGGACCAGGAGTTGCTGGACGACGCCACCCAAATCGAGTCGCCCAAGAAGCAGCCCGTGGAGATGACCGACGAGGAGAAAGTGGCCGCCATTCGCAAGGCCCAGGAGGAGGCGGCCACTTCCGAAGCCATTGAGAAGCTGACGTTGACAAGGCGCTACTACACCGAGGCGCTCAAGTTCATCGACGTGCTGCACGAGGCGACCGAGACGGTGTGCCAGCTGCTGGGGTCACGGAACAAGAGCGAGGTGATTGAGGCCATGGACTACTTTGAGATAGGTGATGCCTACAACATCGAGCAGAACAAGGTTGGCATCCGCCGCATGCTCCGGCTCATCTGGACCAAGGGCAACAGCGACGAGGGCAAGGGCGTGCAGACGCACTTGATTGAGTGTTACAAGCGACTGTTCTTCGAGGCCCCGGACAACTTCAGCCCCAACGACGCGTCCAACTATATCGCCAGGAACATGATCAGCCTGACGTTTGGCGCGACGCCAGCTGAGCTCACGTCGCTTGAGCAGCTTCTGAGCACCATGATGAAGCAGGGCATGATCCCCGACCTCGTCATCGCGAAGCTGTGGCAGGTGTACGGTGTGCAGAAGCGGGAGATCTCCAAGAAGCAGCGGAGAGGCGCCATCATCGTCCTCGGGATGCTGGCCACTGCCAGCCCGGAGATTGTCGTCGGCGAGATGGAGACCATGCTTCGCACCGGACTCGGCGGCCACGGGCGCGCCGATCTGCAGTTGGCGAAGTATACATGCGTCGCCCTCCGCCGCATCAACCCCACCGGCCGCCAGGCCAAGGAGTCCGCCGCCAAATTCTCGCGGCTGCCCAACGACCACGCCGTGCTGGTCCGCCTCGCGGCCATCACCGAGGTACCCTCCGACAGCAAGGACTGGTACGGCGTCGCCGAGCAAGCCATCAACGCCATCTACACCCTCTCCCGGCACCCGGACGTGCTCTGCTCCGAGATCATCCGCCGCAAGACCCGCGCTGTCTTCGCACGTCCGGGCTCCCGTCCCAGTTCGCGGCCTAACTCTCGTCCCGCTTCCCGCGACGAGGCCCAGTCCGCCCCGAGCCCGGCAACCACCGCGGACAGTGCTGACGGCGAAACCCCCGTCCCCGGCTCGCAGCCATCCCCGGCAAGCCCCACCAAAAAACAGTCCAAAACCGACACTACTGGCCTCTCCCAGCTGCTCTTCATCGTCGGCCACGTCGCCATCAAGCAGATCGTGCACCTCGAGCTCTGCGAACTCGACTTCAAGCGGCGCAAGCAAGAGAAAGAAAAATCCGCTGCCGCCACCACCGCTCCCCAGCCGCGCCCCTCCCTCGCAGGGAGCACCACCAGCCGGCGCTCCGCCTCGGCGCAGACCAACAAGGATAAGTCCAAACTCGCCGACGACGACAACGAAGGCGACGAGCTCGACCTGATCGGCGGCACGACCGAGGACGATTTCACGGAAGCCATGGCGCACATCCGCGAGCGCGAGCTGCTGTACGGTCCGCAATCGCTGCTGGCGCTGTTCGGCCCCCTGGTGAGCGAGGTCTGCGCGAGCAATACGACGTACCCGGACCGCGGGCTGCAGCAGGCCGCGACGCTGTGTCTGGCGAAACTGATGTGTGTGTCGAGCGAGTACTGTGAGGCGAATCTGCCGCTGCTGATTACTATTATGGAGCGGTCGGCGGATGCGACGGTGCGCAGTAATGCGGTGATTGCGCTCGGGGATATGGCGGTCTGCTTCAATCATCTCATTGATGAGAATACGGACTTTTTGTACAGGCGGCTGGCGGACCCGGAGCCGAGTGTCAAACGGACGTGTCTGATGACGCTGACTTTCTTGATCTTGGCCGGGCAGGTGAAGGTCAAGGGGCAGTTGGGCGAGATGGCGAAGTGTTTGGAGGATGAGGATAAGCGGATTGCGGACCTGGCGAGGATGTTCTTCACGGAGCTGAGCACCAAGGACAATGCCGTGTATAACCACTTTGTGGATATGTTCAGTCTGTTGTCGGCGGATCGGAGGATTGGGGAGGAGAGCTTTAGGCGGATTGTCAGGTTCTTGTTGGGGTTTGTTGAGAAGGTGAGTCTCTCTTTTTTTTTCAGTTATCCCCCAGTCCCCCTTCAGAACCCCCTCGCCTCCGCTTCCCCACCGACGCTGCACCCCTTTAGCCATCACCTCAACACGCAGCAATACTTCTTATCTTATGGTTTTGTTTTGTCGCGTGGCTGACCAGTTCTTTCTGTCCCGCAGGACAAGCACGCCAAGCAGCTGGCCGAGAAGCTGGCGGCGCGCCTGGCGCGGTGCGACAACGAGCGCCAGTGGAACGATGTCGCGTTCGCGCTGGGCCTGCTGCAGCACAAGAACGAGGACATATCGAAGCTGGTCAGCGAGGGGTTCAAGCTGGTGCAGGCGCCCGCGTAGTCTTTTCTCTGGATCTGGTGGGGTGGTTGTGTTGCTGTATGGGATGGATGGGTGACGGGGTTAGGTGCATTTGCCGGGCGTCGGGCGCGGGTGGGGATTGGGATGAGATGGTTGTATGTGTCGGCTGGATGTTGAATGTCTGAGGTTTCTTTCGACCTTGCAAGTCAATGTGTTCTTATGGTTTCTCTTACTGTCGGTGACTTTGTTCTCAGCTGTGTTGCGTACAAGACGATGCTGCCTCATCTTACCGCACACACTTACGCAGCGCGCTCAATATCTGTCATGAAAACAGGGCGAGGTAGTAAGTCTGGGAAACGGAGGGTGAGGATGGGGATGACATGCAGAAAGCTATGTGCTGAGCAGAGATGTCTGGAGGCAGGCTGCTGTTCATGTGGGACCACGCCGCCATGCAAGGCTGGCGTGAGTCAAAAATTGGGATAAAGTCTAGCAGACACGGGCGATCAGCGCTGCAGGGTGACCCAGAAAACCCGATTCCGAGGAAGGGGTCGAGCCGCAGCTTATATTCGGTTCCCCGTCTTGTGGTGATAAAGCCCAATGGCTCGTGCCAGTCTGCGCTAACAGTACTCTCTCATGGCGTCACAGCTCTGCTCTCTATTTCAGCAAGCCCGACGCCAACATGTACATTGCGGAAATGAGACGGTCAAGTCAACTCTACACACAACGCTGCCTCGATCCCATCAAAAGGAGAGCTGGGTGATTCGACAACTGCAGTTCACACATCTATAACTTCAAGTATGTACACCCCGCCGCCTACCATCCTGCACCTAAGAGATACCAACCAGTCAGAGGACAAGCTCGCCCAGAGCTTGACTCCCCTCCCCGGTCGAGACCACCATTCTCATCAGGAACTTATTCTTTCGACACCGTCGCGGGCGTTACACCAAACGTCGGCCGGACAAAGCTGCAATATCATGGTTAGCGCCGTCATTCCCGCGCACTCATCGCAAGAAGCTAAAAGCAGGACTCACCGATCAGAGTGGTACACCCGCATGTTCTCCCCCAGCAGCTCCTTTTCGCGCGCCTGATCGGCCAGGTGGCGGCGCACCTGGTCGCGGTCCTCCTCGGCCTGAAGCAGCGGGATCAGGTGGATGCGCGACCACATCTTCTCACGTGCCAGCTCGCTGGTGGGGAGTCAGTAACGCGCAGGAGAGGTGAGGAAGATGCGGGGAAAAGGGTGAGACGCACTTCTGCTCACGGATGCCGACGACCAGCTTGTACCAGCCGAAGAGCATCAACACGGCGCTGCCGGCGATGAGCGGGCCCGGGCGGAAGAGCCCTCGTGAGGGTAGGTTGCGCTGCGCAAGCGGGTTAGCGGGATTCTGACGAGCGGCTTTAAACTTGCAGCATCAACGTGCTGCAGAATGGTGGGTGTTTCCCCTCCATCTCCAATCGCCCATGTCCAGTGCTCCCCATTCAGCCATCGGTCCAGCACACCCAACATCCATCTCCCAACGCGGATGCTGCTGTCCTCAGACCGTCCAACCGCTCACCACAGACCAGCCCGAACCATTTCACGCAACCCTAGTTCCGCTGAAACCGACGAGCCCAAAACCGCAAGCCACCAACCCAACCCAAGCAATGAGAGATGAATACCACGACCGGAAAGAGGACCGAAACGCACCTTGTACTGGACGGCCTCATAGCCGCCAACAGGCGGCATATCCTGCGGCATGGCGGGCGGCTATCGGGTGGTTATCCCACCGATTCTGTAATGAATCTGCCTGTCTCCTTTGCGACCTGTCCTGTGTCGCGCAACCAGCCTGCGCGCAATCGGGCGTTCGTCAATCGATCGGTCGGTCGGTCAAGGCAGCGGCGCGGTGGCGGGGCCAATTGAAACTTCGACACTTTGTGTGTTGCGCCCGTCGAGTCGGCAATGGGATCCAGCGGCGTGGCTGGACTGGCTGCTCGCTGAAGATGCAATTGTCGACCGTCGATGTTGGCGATGCGAAGGTGCGAGGTTTCGTTGTGCAGCTTGCCTGAGCTCCAGTTGGCGGGACGCGGGATTACATAAGGCAGATTCCCGATAGCTCCACGCCATGGGGCGGGGCCAGCGTCAACATTCTCAACACCATCACCAACACAGCAACAGAAGCCAGGCGCATGATACGCGGTTAAACAATTGCAAGAATGCAAGATGCCAAACGAAGACTACGTACAGATAAGCTACACACTTCAGACAAAAGCCCCCAAGCCAACGCCAGCCGTCCGTCCGTCCATGAACCCGATCCCGCTTTGACCGTCAGATCCCTTAATAATACCACACAACACCATCTTCCCTCCGGAACGAAACGACTCAAATCCCATTCCAAGCCAAAACCACTACCCCTGGCAAACCGCCAGTCCCGCGAAGTTACCTACCCCTTCTCCCTGTCAGCAGCCCTCGCATCCGCCGCCTCGGCCTGGATCTCCGCCTCGGCCTTGTCAAACTCCGCCTCAAACTCCGCTTCCAGCGCAGCCTCGTCAAACGGATCCATCTCCTCACCCTGCCCCTCCCCAGCTGCTCCTGCGGGCGTACCCCCATTCTGCGGGGGCTGGTCATCCGTGCCGCCAGGCGTAGGCAGCCCGCTCTCACCCCCACCCACACCCCCCTCCTTCCCTTCATCCGCGGCAGCAGCAACAAACTGGTTCCGCAGCGACGACGAACGCTGGCTCTGTGTCCGGCGCAATCTCTTCGCTGGCGTCGTCTCCTCCCCCTCCCCATCCCCACCACCACCACCACCACCCTCATCCTCCTCCGCATCCGCCCTTCCCTTCCTCTTCCTCCCCCTTCCCCCCTCCCCACCCCCCACAGACGGCGTGGCACTCCGACTGCGACTCCGCCCCTTCCTACTCCCCGCTCTCGACGACCCCTTCTTGCTCCCCCTCTCCTCCTCACTCGACTCCTCCTCCTCCTCCACACCTCCCCCAGGCGGCGGCACATATTCCTCATTTTCTTCTCCCTCCTCCTCATCCTCATCCGACGAGCCACTCGCCAGAAACTCCTCCAGCTCCGCGTCCGCCGAGCCCCAGTTAAAAGTCTTCAGCCCGTCGATCGGCGACGCCTGGCCGTCGGGCAGCGCGTCGGGGAGGAGGGAGTTGTCCATCTCGTCGTCGTTGTGGTTGTCGTCTTCTTCGTTGTCCGTTGTCGTGGCGGTCGTGGTGCCTGTGCGAGGTTGCAGGTCTGTTGTTTCGCCTGATGCTGAGACGAGGCGGAGGCGGAGGTTGTGTCTGTTGCCACGGATCGGGGTGGTGGGGTTGCCGTTTGTTGTGGTACTAGTAGTCGTAGAATTTGGGGCGGTGTTTTCGACGTCCATTGCGTCGCCACCGCCATCATTCGGGTTGTTATCACCATTGTTATTGTTATTGCTGTGCAGGTTATCGGAGGCAGCAGCAGCATCACCCCCATCCTCCTCCACCAACCGCGCGGTAAACAGATACCCCGTCTCATCCACCGCCTCCCACCGACTGAAGCACTCAGCCAGCCACTCCTGCGCGACAATCTTCACGTGCGGCCGACGCCGCGCCTCAAGCAGTTTCTCACGGCCGGGCTGCGCCGCGTTGACGACGAGGTGCGTCACGTCGCGCCCGACGCGCGGGCGCAGCTCCGCGCCAAAGCTCAGAATCTGCAGCCCGATCTCCGACCGGTAGATATCCAGCCCGCGCGGCAGCACGCCCGACAGCACAATCGTGTACCCCTGCAGGACCTTGCCTTTCAGTTCCTCCAGGATGCGGCCCGCGTCCGGCACAGAGGCCAGATCGACATTGGTGGTGGTGGTGATGGTGGTGCTGCTGCTGCCGTGCGACGCGCAGTTACGGTCGTACTCTGCGTAGTAGGTCTTGTGCAGGTTGGTGAGGTGGCGTTCGAGGTATTGGAGTTCCGAGTCGTCGTCCTGCAGGACGCGGTGTCGCGGGCCGGCGGGCGACGACGAGCGGGACTCGGAGCCGTCGTCGGACTGCACGGTCGCTTTCTCAGCCTCCTCGTCCTCGCGGTCCAGCTTCTCCTGCAGCAGCTGCAGTGGGCGGTCCTTGAGCTGCTTCTCGAACGCACGGCCCTGCTCCTCGACCTGGCTTTTGGTGAGGGCTGAGTCGTCGCCGCCTGTCATGTTGACGATGGCTTCGAGAGTGGCGTCGGTTTTGGTGGGCGCCGCCTTGCGGGCTGGTTCTTTCTTCTGGCCGTTTTTGTTGGCGTGCACCCCGTTGGCGGCAGTGGCTGCTGGCTCTGACGTGAGCAGGTCCTGGCGCTTCGGCAGGAAGCTGGAGTTGATATCTCCGATGCCCTTGAAGAACTCGTATGGCGAGACCTTGATCAGATTCGGCCGGTTGCGTGGCCAGACGTCGGAGCGGTCGTCGATGATGACCACCATGTGGGTGCTGACGGGGAACAGGCGGCCCAAGCTCTTGGCGAACATGTTGCCATTCTCGTCGCGGCTGATGACGCGGTTGCCGAACAGCTTGCGCTGCGGGTCGACCACGCGCGCCACGTTCTGCGCGTACGCCCGCGTGCCCATCGTGTAGACGTGCATCTCGTACATCTCGGAGATGCGCTTGAGGAAGTCCTCGAGCCCGGGCCGCATTTTGATGTAGTACGAGCAGCGGCGCGCCAGGTCGGACGGCCCGTCGTCCAGCTGGAAACTCTTGACTTCTTTGACCGACTCGTGGTTCGGATTGGTCGGGTCGCGCTGCCACTCGCCGACGGTTGGGTCGATGCAGGCCTGGATGATGGTCTGATCGAGATCGACGACGAGACTGAGCTTGCGGCTCTGCAGCAGGCGGCGCTGCAGCTCCTGCTCGGTACGCTGGGCCTGCACTGCGCTGACCGTCAGGCTGGTCTGGTCGTGCACCATGTGGATCGGGGCGCGGGCCGTGTCGCGCGTCTCGGCGGCCCAGTTGACCTCGGTCATGTCCTTGCCGCACATGCCGCAGAGGCCCTGGAACTGTATCTCGTGCGAGCATTCCTCCTTGACGGCCAGGCACGACCTGTCGCCGACGATGCGCTGGCCCTCCTTGATATACCACTGCGTCAGCTCGCCGTCGGTCGGCGAGTCCCACGTCACCGTGGTCGTCACCTCCTCTTGGTGCGATTCGCCGCCGAAGCTATCGGTGACGTCGCGCATCCATTTGAACGAGTATTCCACCAGCGGCTCCTGCTTCTGGATCTTATCACCGGGCGCGCGCAGCAGCCGGACGACGGTGATGGGGTACCGTAACCGGTGTCCTAGCCGGATGACCTTGGTCATGGCTGGTGTGTGTTGGTTGGGATGGGATGATGTGTGATTTTCCTCTGGCTATGCTATGCCTCGAGTCTGGGGCCACGTCTGCATGCGACGGGAGTTGAGACTCGGTGGTCAGCCACGTTTCTCTCTCCGCCACGACAAACGGCTTTTGCGAATCGGGAATTCGGGGGCTGTTCGTGTCTTACACAGCAGCAGCGCCCCAGAACAACAATGAACCGGTGTCTCGGCGAGTTGAAACACCCATCGCGCAGTGGCGCGTTCTGTGGTCGATTTGTCGCGTGATCAGATGACTGCGGTGGTGGTTCGCTGCCTGCTCGTTTGTTTGGTCGTGGGGCGACAGATCACCGTAAGTGCACTCCAATTCGCGATCGCAGGTGGCCGCTCTCGTTTCGTTTCGCTTCGGCTTCCCGAAAGTCAAGGTGCAAGGTGCAACTGCGCGTGAGGGTGGGGGCGCAACTAAGCGGGGCAAGCCGAACTTTGATGGCCCAAGCTCCAGAAGCTATCTCCAACGGTACCGGGAACTGTAAGAGTGTTGAATTCAGGGTTAGCTCAATACAGCTCTGCGCTGCGCCTGAAGCGGCGCTTTGTTTCAAGCAGTGGGTCCAATTCTCGAGCTCGAACCACCGTTTTGTGCAAAGCAGCGGCGCAGTCAGACCTTCTGCAACTCTGCAAAAAATGGCAACGTACTGATTCGGATGGTTTGTGGAAGTGGCACACGCTGTACGGGCAAGACAGAAGTGTAAAATCTCCAGGGGTTCGGTTCCAACCCTGTCGTAACGTTGTGTACTGTGTATTGTGAATTGGGGCAAATGGCGAAGGCGGCAGTCGGGCGTCGGGCTGCAGAGCGATGGGCCCGGTTTTGGGTGGGATGGGCTGGCCCTTTTGTACTCTGACCGTGGCTGATCCGTTCTTGCCATTTCAGAGCTGGCTTGGCGTTGGTTGGTGGTTGGACCAATGCAAGGTCCATTGACCATTGACGCAGCATGCCTGCTTGACACCCCTGTCGCACGCTTGCGGGGTCGCTGTTCTGGGGCTGCATCTGGCCTGACTCGTGACGGGAGCCTGTAGGCGTGCAACCCGGACCAGATAAGCCGAGGAGAGCATCACGATGATGTGCAGGCAGGAACGAGACAGCGGCAAGGCAGCCACTAAAGGTAAAGGCGACTGTCCAGGCTAGAAAGCCCCGAGAAACAGCACCCCTGTGTGCGGATAGCCACATCTGGTCCAGGTACTTTCTTCTGTAGTAACGGCCGATGATGTTACACACCTCTTCGGTTCGTGACTGATGATGGGATGGATGACTCAAAGAACTGCAAGTGCAGTTTGCAGGCACCCACGCACTGCCAAACGCCATATCGATTTCCAGTATCACACCAGGCACCCTACCTACATACTTAGGCTTACTTCAGGGAACTCGCGGCTTCAGGCAGCAAGACGGGATGTCCTGACGAGCTGCCAATTGATCTGGAATTCGACAACAGCATACAGCCCGGTGTCACGAGACGCCATTGCCTGCACCTCTCTTTGACGACACTTCGCTTTATGCGGCTGCTGCTGCTGCTCTCAGCCAACGTCCCTGTGTCTCGAAAACACTCAAAAGCCAACCGCGCCAATCCGGGATTCCCATTTGCAGGGCCAAACATAAGACTGGTTACCAACAAGGCCAGAGAACACCACGGCTGTGCAAATCCAATACCCATTCTACATGACGTATCTGACATTTTGTGCATGGCCTCATACAACGATGATGATTTCCAATCAGTACCAGGTCGTTTTCTCCACCCTATGGATGCCGAGACATTCGATCACGTATGAACTACCTAGCAGACACCCGTGGCCTAACAGTGAATGATGGTTCACGTCTGCTCACGTTGCCTCCAAAGCAGCATCCCGCCTCTAAGTCCGGCACTATCTATGATACCTATCACGACTTTGGAAATCTTGGAGATGGTCTAGTCTACCTACCTGGTAGTTAGGCCTTACAGCCTTGCAGGCTTACAGCCCAAATATATCCAACTCAGCAACCGCGACGCGAACTGCTAAAACAACCTGGACGTTTCAGGAAAAGACAAATATGCCGTGAATGCCTACGAGTCGCCAGTTGCCGGCGCACCGTAACCCGAGTGTGTCTCTTGAATGTGACTCCAAAGTGACTCAACCGTTCCTGTCAAGGTTGGGTCTATGTCGTGTGCCATCAAGCACGAGGGGTCAAAGTCAGATCCATCATATCGGGCAGGCAGGTGAAATGGCACAGGACATCTATCTCACGTATTGCCACGCTCCAAGCCGACAACATCATACTTCGGTTTCGCAGGGACGGACAGAACAGAAACCAGCCACGGTCGAATGAATACCAGTACCAGTACCTCAACAGCCCATTGCGATCCAACTCAAGAGAAACCCAACCTCTCGTCCTCTGAGGCGTCTGAAGACCCAAACCCACATCTGCCAATCTGTCACGCAACAATTTCGTCGTAATCATAATCGTCTTGATCACCCAAAACTCCCGCGACCAGTCTAACAGGTCCAGCCGACCAAACCGCGGCCTCTGTTCACCGAGGGCAAGAAAGCAAGATAGAACATCAAACAAGGAAAAGAAACACCATATGCAAACGTAGGGTAGTAAGCAGGTAGGTCAATCCGTTCGTCGCGTCGACACTGAGCCACTTCCGAACCCAGGCAAGGCCAGACGAGCAAATTCACCAACCCACCATCCACAACAACACCCCGTCACCCAGCACCACATATCCTTCCCAACGTCACAACCCTTTCCCCCCACACCACCTGCCACCTTGGCGGTCCCCAACCCACCTCGAACGCCAACCTCAACCCCAGCAGCAGCCACGCCCAGTCCGCTACCCAAACCTCACCCCCAACCCAGCCCCCTTCGCCCCCGACCCGGCCGCACCCCCGAGCACCCGACTCCCCAACGCGCCTCCCCCACCCCTCCCCGCAAACCCCGCCGCAGCGCGGCCCACCCGCTTCATCATCGCCCCATCCACCGAGAGATCATCGATCATCTCGTCGCGGGGCACAAACGTCCAGCTCTCCTCCTCCTCATCATCATCATCACCGCCGTCCTCTGCATCGCCGTCCTCGTCGGCACCGGGGTGATCAGCCGCATCGTCCGCGGCGGTGCCAGGCGGCGGCGAGCCGGTCCCGTCCCCGGTGGCAGCAGCAGCCGCGGCGCGGCGGGCGCGGTGGGCGGCGGCGCGGCCGGCTTTGGTGCGGATCAGGTCGGTGGCGTATTCTAGGTCGCGGTAGATGCATTGGACTGCTGTTTCGACGCCGTTTTCCTGCGGGGTACGGGTGGTTAGCGATAGTGGTGGGGGAGGAGGTGGTATGTGAGGCAGGTGAGAGCAAGTACGAGGAAAGTTGTAAGGAGGGGAGGAGAGGGGTGGGTACATAGAAGGAGAGGGTCGGAAAACGAGTAATAGGGGGAAAAAACACTGGACAAACTCACTTTTCTGATCTGCTCCCCCAGCACGCGCGCCTTGACAATCATGCGCTCGCTGTGCGTCGCTTCCCAGAGAGCGCGGGCGAACGAGTTGGCGCCCCATTTCTTCAGACAGATCCCAACGCCGAGGTCCTCGACGCGACTGCCGAAGAAGAACTGGTCCCCGAAAAACGGCCGGATGATGGTCGGAATACCGGCGCGCAGGCTGGCGCCCGTGGTGCCGCTGCCGCCGTGGTGGGCGGCGGCATCGATCTGCTTGAACAGCCAGTCGTGGGGGGCCGATTGGATCTGGAAGATCTCGGGCGGCAGGGCTGGCTCGGGCTTCTTTTCCTTCTCCTTTCTGTCCTTGCCGTCGTGCTCATCTTCACCATCCTCGTCAGCCCCGCCACCAATCTTCACCGTGTCGCCCTTCTCCGTCATGGTCCGGTCGCTCCACCCCTTGCTCAGAATACACCTGACATCCGCCTTCAGCACCGCATCAATAACCTCCTGCGTCATGCGCGCCGGGTCCGCCACAATGATCGACCCAAACCCAACGTACACCAGCGGCTTGCCATCCGCACGGGCTTGCTCGATAAAGCGCGTCAGCTCGGGTGGCGGCGTCCACTGCTCGCCGCCCTCATCAAGAAACCAGTACCCCGTGACACGGATCCAGTCCGAGTAGTCGAGCGGCGGCGGCACGACATACGGCGAGAAGTTGTACAGAAACGGCACCTTGTTGACCTGCAGCTTCTCCCAGCTCGTCGCGGGCAGGCCCAACATGCGATTCCGCCAGCGATTGACCTGGCTGGCGGTCGCCTTCCAAAACAGATTGTCAAACATGACATACGTAAAGTAGTTATACCCGCCGCCCATCTTCTGCCCCGGCATAATGAACGCATGCGGATAAGCCCTTGTGCGGGTCCAGGGCATGGTGAACGCCCGAAAATACGGCACGCCCAGCGCCTCAGCAATATGGACGCCCGCCATGGCGGACGGCGACTCGATGATGAGGTCGCTGCCGCGGCAGGCCTGCCACGACGTGGCCAGCAGGTCGTCGAGGAAGCCGCGCATCTTGGCGTTGGCCTCCTTGAGGAACGCCCACGTGAAGGTGCCGTTCTGGATGCACAGCTGCATCAGCTCGCCCGGGTCGCCGCCGACGTAGGCGAACTCGATGCCGTGCGACTCGATCCAGCCGCGGAACTCGCCGTGCGTGGCAATGCGTGGGTGGTGGCCCTCGTCGAGGAGCTTCTTGCAGAGCGCGATGTAGGGTTGCACGTCGCCGCGCGAGCCGATGGTCAGGCATGTGATTTTGAGGGGGTGGTTCGGTTTGAAGTTGAGGAAGGATGCTTTGGGGTCGTCGAAGATGATGGTGGGCGCTTCGGAGACGCCGGATGCTTCGCGAGGGAGCTGCACTTCGTGGTCTGCAGATCCTTCGCCGCGTGCCTTCTCCAGCGCGTCGTGCTCGGCGACAGCAACCTGCGCGTCCTCAGCTTCTTCCCCGTCGATCATGGTGGAGTCGCGCAAATAGCGCGTCGCCTCTAAGCCTTGAAGAATGGTGATGCTGCAGTCGTCGCGGACCTCAGCCTTGCCAAACTCGAAAAACAGTTCCTCATGACCACGGATAACCACCACCAACCCAGCATACCCAAACCGGAACCCCTTCTCCTTATCAACATTCTCAATATCCCGCAGCGGCAGGATAAGCTTCGTCCTCGTGCCGGGCCACAGACTCCTGAAGCAGAAATGCCGATCGCTGATGTAGATCTTCCCATAGAGCGGAATGACACGCATCATGTGGGCATAGAACGCCGCCTGCAGCTTCTCGCCCTCGGGCAGCGCAAAGTGGGCTCGAAAGCGCGCCTCGGAATTCGCCTTCTCCTCCGGCCCGCCGGCGCCGCCGTCCTCGTCGTCCGTCCGCAGTTCGGGGGGCTCATCGTAGTGTTTTGCCCCGCCTTTCCACATCCCAGACACCTTTTCGACGTAGCCCATGGACTCGGTCGCGAGCAGGTTGCTCATGCGCCGGGACTGCCGGTCGAGGTAGCCCATGAACGCGTTCGCCCTGCGGAAGGGGTAGCCGCCCATCGCCGCAATGCTCTGCAGCGTTGGCGTGGTGGCACGGCCGTCGGGTTCTCCTGCCTCCGTGCTGTGCCGCGGGGGCGGGACATGCCGAGCTGGCTGCTTGCCAGTGGACTTGTGATGCCGCCCAGACAATGGAGACGAGGCATGACGGCCGTCAAACGAGGCCGGTGTGCGCTGGAGGGTCGGGCTGTGGAAAACCTCGCTGCCCCTCAGGATCTGGCTTGCCGACGCGTCCTCGCTGCTCGCGGAGACAACCATGGCCGACAGGCTCGCCTGGCTGGGGTCGTCCACGCTCTGGACGTACGAGTCGCTGCTCTCCTGCCGCTCGTGGCCGTCGTCACGCTTCTTGCCGAGCGACCGCCGGCTGTCGCTGAAGCTGCGGCGGGGCGACTCCGGAGAGAGCACGGTGCTCTGGCTGACCTCCATGCTGCGTCTCGTGAACGAGCGCAGCCTGTCGAAGCTGCCCCGGGGCCGGTCGGAGCTCGGCCGCGGACTGGGCGAGGTCCCGGGTGGAGGCGACATGGGTGAGAGAGTGGCCCTCACGCCTTCGTTGATCTTGCCTGTGCGAATGCGGGGGAGGCCGGACGCTTGGTCCCTGCTTCCGCTGGTGCTCGTCGTCTCTGAGCTCGGTTCGGCCTGGTCGCTCGGGCCCTGCGCATGCGGCGAGGAGTCCTCGACCAATATCCTGAGGACGTTGATCGCTTCCCTTGCGTAGCTGAAGAAGGAGAAGAAATACTGCCAAGGTCGTCAGCACATGCAGTAAGATTGAGTCTTAGACAAACATACCTCGTCAATGGCGTATGTCTCGTCGTTGTCAATGACGCGGATCTTGCAGGTATCGGCGAAATTCAGCATGTGCGTCTCCTCGACGTCCAAGACATTCTCAATGGGCAAGGATATCTTGACGCTGTCGCCGTCATTGTGCGACCTGAAGATGGCCCTCTGTAGGCTCTTGACCCACTCCTTGGCGCTTTGGGGCGTGTCGGCCCTGAAGTAGTAGGTCCTGTAGTCGGTATTGACGGTGAAGTGGGTCCCTTCCTTGTCCCCGTCGGTGACGTTGGCGGAGATGCCGTGTCTCAGGTCGATCTGGCCGTGAGGGAAGTAGACGTTCTGCGTGTCCACGTAGTAAGACAGAACGTCACCCTTAAGGCTGAACCAGAAGCGGTTGTACTTGGGATTCCTCTTGCCGCTCTTGGCCAAGAAGCCCTTCTTGGTGACCTCATTCTGTGGCAGCGTCAGTCATACGGACCACAAAGCATCGGGACAGCTGGCGCTTCGAGCACTCACGGCCTTCTTAGGCAGGTAGGCGTAGAACGCGATATGCCGTGCCGTGATGTACATGTGGCCCTCGAGCAGGACATGCTGCAGGAGCCAACAGGGGTACTCCTCAATAACCTCCTCTTCCTTGTCAAACTCAAAGATCTCCTTGAGCTTCTTGGCGAGCTCAGTTGGCCCAGTTGTCTCGTCCTCGTCGCTCCGTGGTGGCTCGTCCGATGAAGTTCGCGAGTCGGGCTCTCGCGAGGTGCGGGCTGCCGGCGTCCGGATTGCGGTACGCGTAATATCAATGCTCGGCGTACGGTCAGACTCGGGCTGGGAAGTCGACGGCATTGCGTGGCCTTCCTGCGCGCTGAGGTCCGGCTTGTCCTTGGTGGACTTGGATGATTTTAGCTTCTCCGTAAACCGCGCAAGCCCTGGGACTGATCGGAGCAACCGGCTCTCAGAGAGTTTCTTCCGGTGACGGCCATGGGCTTTGTTGTGGGCGGAATCACGCTTGGGCAGCACCGTTGTTCGGGCTAAAGAAGAACCTTCTGCTCGCAAAGCTTTGGGTCCGGCAATGGTCTTGGCCATCCGGCGTTCACCCTCGTCCTCGTCATCTGAACTGTTGCCTTCGAACTGGTCTGCAAAATCGGCCTGACTGCCAGCTGCTGCGATCAAGCCGAAGATGCTCTGATTCATGTTCATAAACAGACCTCCACCGTAACCTTGCGGCCGCAACACCTCCTCTTCGCCGTCGTTTGGGTCGCCATGGTTCCTGAAGCGCTCGGGGAGCTCCAGAGTCGGGGTAAGTTCTCCATCACGGCGCTTCTTCTGCAGCCTCCTCGAGACACGGCGCATGGCGCGGTCATCGTGACTGGCAGCGGTAGGCCCGGAAGGGGGCGAAGACGGCGGCGCGGAGGAGGAAGGGTGGGCGGCATGTGTCGGGCCAGGACTGGTTGGGTGACGTGGGTGCGTGACGGCCGGCGGCGATGCTGGTGGTGGGTGGTCCATGGCACACGGTCCCGGGCTGTCCAGCGGGCTGCGCGGGGGTGTGGTGGGTGTGCCTAGACAGCCACTGACGCCGGCATGCGTGAGTTCGTGGAATACTGAAGTTGCAACCCGTTGCTGTGCACGAAAATGGCTGTCCCAGCCTCCTGGTTAGCCCTGACAACCGAGGGGAATGGACGAGGTATACGACGCAAGTGTGGGCGAGGCAACGTACTCGGCGGGACGGGACAAGCTCGTTGGCGATGTCAATCGGTGCACATGCAGCGAGGGAACGAAGACGGGGTGCTCGAAGACCAGCGCTCAGCCAGGGTCAAGCTGGGATGCGAGAGGGAGAGGCGACTGCTGATGATCGTTAACGGCATGTACACAGATGGTACCTCAACGTCCGCGTTGGTCAGACAGCACTGGCGCACGCTTGCTGGGGCATCAGCAGACAAACATCGGGAGGAAGCGGGAGGTTGGCCGGTTCGTCGGGGGGTATGGACGGATAAGTGCTCAGCGATAACGGTCCAGGTTATGGCGATCCTCGCATCCCGAAGAGGGTGGTTGCCAAGACCTGCGTTGACTGGGCCTGGCCAGCAAGGTTGCCCACCTGTTCAGGCGGCAACTCGATTTATGATGGACGGACATTTGGACATCCCACGTACCTCGATGACCTCGTCCCGTTCTCTGGTCAAAATGCGCGCCCGCTTGCGACGTCAGTTTCCCTCTCTCTCCGGTGCCTGAAGCAGAAGGAAAGGGGGACGGACGCAACTAACCGACAGCGGTTGAGGACCATCCCCAGGCACCCGTGTCCCTTATCGATAAACCCACAGGCCCCATGACGCAAGGCGCCGGCAGCTGCCAGCTGATGCGCTGCGGCTCCTCACTCAGCAATCACATGCGACGTAGCCCAAGACGTCGGAGGCATACAGAGTACCTCAGTCCAAACTCCGCAGCAGCACTACGCACGGCTTAAAGTGGGCAGAGTCGACCGTGATGAGTGCGACTAATTCTTGACTCCTGAAACCGTCTCGCAGGATTATTTCAACAAATTTAAACGCAAAGCGCTTACTATGCAAGACAACGAACCAACTCCGGCTGACCGGCCTTGCTCTCGGACTCCCCGGAGACGCACATGATGCTCCTCGGAAGGAAATCATCGCAACCCCAAGCTTGGAAAGCTCAAACAAAACACCCGCCCAACACCGTCCTCACATCCACAAACACAACTTCCCACTTGCATTGCCCCCGGCAACCCAATCCAGCGTCGGATGAAATTGCGCGACCGCCGGCACCGCCGTAATTCCCTCCCCACCCAACTGCGCAATCTGCTCCCCATCCGCCGCAAACACATCCACGAACCGATTCATATTCCCAATCACAAACTTATGCAGCCCATCCCGCGGACTGCGCTGCCACTGCGGCTTGAGGATCGTCACCCACCGGCCCGTCTGGTTATTATGCGGGATCTGCCGTGCGGGCGCCATCTCCTCCTCGGTCAACTCCACCCCGGCCGCCCACTTCCCCGCGTCGGCAAAATTGTAGATCTTGATCCTGTCGTCGTAGCTCGACGTCGCCACGTGCCCCGCCGCGCTCCAGCTCGCGTGCGAGACGGACAGGCGCGATTCATGCGTGCCGAGCAGCGCCGGCGCGCGCGCGTCGCCGCGGCCGGTCAGTTTGCGCAGGTCCCAGATCTTAAGCGTGCGGTCGAGCGAGGCGGTGGCTACCAGGTGCGGATGAGCCGGGTGCAGCGAGAAGCCGCCGATTTTCTGGTCCGTGAGCGACCAGAGCTCGGCGGCGGCCGGTTTGGTGCGCAGGTCGTGCCGCCCGAGGGAGCCTTGCAAGGTAGAGAAGAGGAGGGTGTGTGGGTCCGACGCGGCCATGTCGAGCGCGCTGATGGGCAGGTCGTCGTCTAAGTCGGTGGGCGCGAAGACCTGCGTCGAGATGCCCTTGTCGAGGTCGAGTTTGCGGATGGAGGAGTCGTAGGAGGCGGTGAAGACGGCGTTGGCGTCGGCAGGGGAGAAGTGGAAGGAGGAGATGGTGCGGGAGTGGGTTTTGAAGGCGGATATGACTGGGTCGGGGAGGTCGGGTTCCTCGTCGTCCTCGTCGTCTTCGAGCTTGGGTGGTTCTTGCGACGCGTCGAATACGCCCATTGCGCCCTCCTTGTCGCCGGCAAAGATGATGGGCTTGTCTTCTGTGGGGTGGAAGCCCATGGAGTAGATTCGTTGGGGTACGATTTTGATGGCTGGAAAAGGGGTCAGCGAAGCCCAGGTGTGGGAGCAGCCGCGATGCGCATACCTGCGACAGGCCATTTTTCGTAGAGCTTCAAACTGCTCATGCGTAACCTGAGGTCCTTGAGCCCCTTGTCTGTTGTCTCCTTGACATCCTCGTCTGTAAATGTCCGGACGCCAGGCTGTGCGCCTCTGACCGCCAGCCCTTTCAGGCTCGCCAGCCCGTCGAGCCCCCCCTCCCACTTGCGACCCTCAACCTGAATATCGCCGAGATTGAGGTCGCCACTGACGCGCATCTTCTTCGCCTTGGCCTTTTCCGCTTCCACTTCAGCCTCCACTTCCAACTTGCGCTTCAGCACCTCGGAATCGGCACCGAGCCCGGCCAGCCGGCTGCTCTGTCGTGTCGGGCGGAGCGGTTCGCGCTTGACAGGTTCTCGCTTGACACGTGAGCTGCTTGTGCGTTTTGGCTTCGGTGGTGCGGGCTTTGGGATAATCTTCGCGGCGGTCGTGCTGATTCCGCTCAGAATGGCGTTGTTGTTGGCGATGTTCTCGAGGCGCTTGCGCTCGAACGCGCTCATCGCGGGCTCCTTTTTCGGCGGCATCGTGTCTAACGGGGTGATCTGCACGTTTAAGAGCAGGAAATGAGCAATTGAACGTACAGAAAACAATTGTCAGTTCATCAGCGAAGGGAATGTTGAACTGGCATCACAATTGTAGCAGATGGAGAGGGAGACTTCAATTTCGAAACGCGAGAAGCGCGGGCGCTGAAATCAATTAAGCCAGGGCGCGTGGCGTCGAGTCGCGAAATCACGGGAAGCGAGCGGCCTTGGCAAATCTTGGATTGGCAACAGGGGTCATTGCAGCCTGGAAGAGGCCCGCTCGGGTGGGCCTGAAAGAAGAATTAGTGTCGTCGAGCTCAGGGTCTGGCAGGCAACACGGAAATTTTCAGAACTGCAGCTCAGCATCTCGAGCCACAACCCAACGGCACGACTGTACCTCCGCACCTGTCCGCATCAGGTGAAATCAAGCCGTGTGCTGCGCACAGCGACGTACATCGCAGCTGGGCTCACCATGTCGAACACGCTCCTTCCCTTCCTCTACCAGACCCGGACGCTCCAGCGGTTAGCACGGCCCGGTGTGTCGACTCGGGCATGTCGCGCTCTGCTGCACTCCACGGCCCAAAACAACAGGCCGCGCCCGCGCCCGCCCCCGCGCCGACCCGATGATATCCCCTTCGAACTCCCGGATGACTATGAATATCCCAACGGCGCTGCCGATGAACAGGATGCCGAATCGGGGGTGCGGTCGACCATCACGCCGCAGGAGAAGGATGTCTTCAACCGCATCTTCGAGGAGATAGCGACCCGGAAGAGCACGCTCCCGCCTCTCGATGCACCGCTAGCGCCCAAATCTCCAGCTTCCGATAGCTTCGAATCCCTATTGGCTGACCTCGACGTGTCACCTGCGGACCCCATGAGTTCCAGCTTCGACTTCCTCGATTTCGATGAGCCGGCAACCCGCTCCGGCGAACCCGACCCCAAGAAGGTCCGCAACACCATCAACGTCATTCTCCAGGACGCGGCCGACTTGCAGACCCAATCCAGGCGGCAGGTCCTGCAGCCGTACGACCACCTCCACCCGCTGGACCAGGCCCAGTCCGCGACCGAGTGGGAAAAGGCGCTGCTGCGGTTCCCGCCCAGCCTGCGCAAGGCCGCGCGCATTGCGCTGGGCACCATCGAGAAGGACAGGATGGCCGCCGTCGACATACTCAAACCCACGCCCGCCGTGACGGATGAGCCTGCCGCCGACGGTGAATTGATGCCCGCACCACGCATCGAGCTCCCGCCGGACCCGCTTGCCAAATCGGTCCACCACGAAGTCCTCCGCCGCCACCAGCGCCAGCGCGTCGAAGCCAAAATGGAAGCCGCGGCAACCGACTTCGAGCTCTGGGACGTTCTCGAAGCTGAAGTCTTCCCGATGGTCCAAAGGCTCGGCATCATCGAGGCGGCCCCCGGAAGAGCATCCTCAACCTCCACGACAACCACCAAGAAAACAAAAAAGCCCAAACCCGAACTCCCCCTCGCCATCTACGGCCCGCTCTACCCAGCCTACCTCCTCCGCGCGCTGCGCCTCTTCGACACACAATTCGCACGCTCCTCCCCCTTAGCCCTGCACATCCTGCCGCGCGTCAAGGCGCTCGGCCCGGCGAGTTACGTGCTGGGCGTCAGCACGCCGTTCTACAACGAGCTGGCGCGCATCCTGTGGAACCGCCACGGCGACCCGGCCGCCGTGTTCAACCTGCTGGAGGAGATGCGCGTCGCGGGGTTATATTGTGACGAGGGCACCGGTGTGGTGGTGCGCAGCATCGAGCGCTTTTTCGCGTCTGTTGTGATGGGCCGGTGGGGGCCGTTCTTGAGGGAGGTGGCCTCCTTGCCAGAGTATGAGTATGCCATTCAGCCGAGGATTAGGCATTGGTTGAAGACGATTGATGTGCATATTTTTGAGCGGAAGAGTGAACTTGCGGGGTGATGGGGGAGGGGGTTGACCCAGTTGGCGGAATGGGAAGTGCAGGATGGGCGATGTATGATAGGGAAGTATTGTATAATCTGGGAATGTGCACAGCAAGAATTGCGGGATTGCCGGCCCTGCATACAATGCTAATGGACATGCGCGTTACAGCAGGCGGTGGACGATGATCACATCTCCTGGTTACCTACCGTGTACTAGAAAGAGGTCTTGCTAATTGAGAGATTACGAATGTCTTTTACTCACGTGTCCGGTTTTGGGTGCAGTGGCAGCTCCTTGGCTCGGATGTCGATGGGCATGTTCGTCATACCGAGGAGAGGCGGTGCCTTCAACAGAGCTCTTTGCGCTGCGCACTTCCTAGCTCCGCCACGCAGGCGATCTGGCGTCTTGATCTTGGGATATCAAGTGTTTCTGGCAATGGAGATGACGCGGTTGCAGGCCATGCGGCCAGGCCAAAGCTTGGCTTGGCATGGGGGCGTTGTGCATGGGGTTGGCCCCCCAAGGCCAGCTTTGGGTACACGGTTGCGATATGGCTGGGATGCGGAGTGGCTTGGAGTTGTGAATCTCTGGGCAGATGCAGTTGTCGCAAAACGTGCCATGCTGGCCCCAAGGGTTGCCGTTGACTCTGCATTTGGAAGAACACCAACCGAGCATCAGTGGATACACTATGGTGGCGTTTGCAGAGTATCCAGGTGGTGGTGTTTTGGGTGTGGTCAAAAAGGGGCGGCCGTTCGGGCGGCCGCCCCTATTCGGACTTACACGTTTACAAGCCGAGAGCACACCCCGCAGGGAACGGCGGCTCACCTGGCAACTGCGCGATCAACAACAATTCGCAATGCATAAACGCAGTCTGATTCGGCGACGCCGATGAATTGAATGCCCTCTTGGCAAGTTCTGACCCTTCAACAGAAAAGCCGTGCGAACTGCCGGTGTCTGACTCGGAGGAACGTCTCATGTTCGGGCCGGGCCCACCACCCACCGGCCAGGCCACCCTTGGAACATCGGCGCAGTAGCTCCAGGCACCGCAACCGCGTCCGGCAGTGCTGGTGCAGACATGGAAGTCTCTGCATGCCCAGATGCGCCAAGCCGGGACAAGGCGGCCGGATGAAGGGCCATCGTGGGGATCAAACCTGTCCATCTTGCTGCCAATCCAACCTGAAGGCTCAGCGATCAGGACACAAGAAGTCCGGGGTACGCCACGCCTCAAAGAACGATACTCTGCTGTCATATTCCGAACTTGCACCGCCGGCACAGAGCAGCTCTTAAGGTCGGGCAACCTCTCACCCAGTCACACTCTTCTTCCCACCTCCAGCCCCCACGGGCCACACAACACTCTTCAACCTCCACAGCACACTCACAAGTGGCCCGTGGCTAAGCTACAGCTCGAGTAGTCATCGACGACCAAGACGGCCTCGAAACTGGTTTTCGGCCAAATCAAACTACCAACCCTTACCCCTTTCACTAGGTCCCTCACCAACGGTCGCCATCCTCGAGTCCACATCCTCAATTCAAACCTACCTAGTCATAACGACCGACTCAGCTTCCCACCCCACCGGCCAACCGCCTCATTAATTACACCATATCACCCTCAACCTCGCCGGCCGAGGGCATCTTTCACCTAAGTCCAGTCCTCACGACCAACTTCCCATCCAACCCGACCAACCAACCGCCTCGTCATCCACACCATCTCACCCTTGCCTAACCTCGCCGGCCGAGACCTACCCCCCAAAAAAATCTATCCACCATGGTCCGCCGCGCCCTCACCCTCCGCCGAGGCGCCAGCCCCCTCTCCCTGACCCTCTCCGCCGACAACAGCAACTTTGCCGCCCGCACAGCCGGCGCAACGACACACTCGTCCACAGCAATGCTTACCTCCCAGACGGAGCCGGCCTACGTCACCATCCCAGTGTTGCGCATGACGCCGGCACCCACCCTCACAGCATCCTCCACGGCGCGGCGCGGGTCGTCGCTGCCCTACTCAAGGCATCACCAGCTTCGCAGGTCGAGCGGTGCTAGTGCTAGGAGGGCTGGGGTGGTGGCTTCTGTTGGGCTGGACCCTGATTTGGAGGGAAGCGGGTTGGTTGTTGTGGTTGTGGGAGAGGAGGCGTGATGGTGATACTGGATTATGGATGGGTGAGAAGGGGTTAGGTGGTGGGACGACATAGTGAGAGAGGGGAATGAGAAGGGGCTTTGATGTGGGCTTGGATAATGAGAATGTTCAGGAGAAGGATTGGGGATGGGTGGAATGGTTGAGAAACGGTCTGGGCCAGGCTATTGACACTTTGATCCGTACAGCGGTGGTGAGCGGCGTTTGAGGTCTCGGTTGTTGGCATGACAGTGTGGGCTATGTCAACGGGATGAAGAGACCACCATAGAGGACTGTACAGTGTGGGTATGGCCGGTCCTACCTTGCAGGTGATGCACCAGCTTAAACTAGTATACAGTGGATGGGTGGAATAGAACTCATCCGTCTATGCATTTCAAAATGCATTCAATAACCAGGTACATTGATTCTTCTCATAGAACCGCTCCTGACCCCTTTTCCTGGTTCCAGTCTTATGTAACTGAGCCAATGTGATTCAGTAATAATTGGGGCGCTCTCAAACAGAATCAGCCAGCTGCAACATAACTACGTCCACTTGATGCGGCTTGAGAAATGTAGGTAGGTAGCTCCGCCCCAGGGGCTGCCGTTCAGCGGCATTTCGGGCAGCGAGCACTGCACGCTCAGGATGCCTCAGCGCCAGCATTCGCGTGATGCAGCAGAGCCCCGACTGAGCTTGCAACACAAACCCGTTGTCCAGCTGGCCTTTAGAGAGAGTCAACTGGCCTAGCATCCGTTACCTTGTGCTGTATGACCTGGGCGCCCAGTCTACATCACCTATGTGAAGCAACCTCCGCGACGTTGCTCGGAATGGCAGCATGTCTTTATATATGACAATGGCCGAAGCTAACAGACCTTAGCCGCTCGTCAGCATATATTTGGTATCGATGGGAATGGCCCTGGCGGCTACATGTACGTGGCCTCAACCCATCGTCCCTCAATATGCATGCCTGCCTTGGTACGTAGGTACAGCATCTTTTCGTCTCCACCTCTCAGAATCCTGATCTCAGCGCCTACACTCCCTCGCTATCGCCGCCAAAAGGCCTCCGAGGTCCGTTTATCATACAGCCCCCGCTGCTCCTCATCCAGCCTCCCACCCGGCCAGTGCCGACCTACACCAGCCACGACGCCGTCGCGGAACAGCTCAAACCCTGAGAGAGGAAGTCTCTGCTAAGCCTTGGGGGCCGCCACAAGCCCAGGGAACCGCGCCGCAAGCCCTGCCAGCGGGACGGGAGCCAGCTGCGTTAACGGATCAAACGGCCACCCGGCGTCCTTGCAGGCAAGACACCAGCCGTAGAGGGCCCGCGCCTCGCGGCGGATGGCCTCGGCCTGCGCGCGGTGGACGTCCTTCTGCTGCGCGGGCAGGGCGTGCCAGTCCGGCGCGGCGAGGTAGATGGTGCTGAGGCGGCCGGTGTCGTGCTGGTAGAGCTTGAACGCGCCGACGACCGGGTGCGTGTCCGGCCAGGGCCCAAGCCCTCGCGGTCGGCGAGCGAGGGGGGCTCGATGCCCGAGCCCTGGAACTGGGGGTTTTTGGCACGCATGGCGGCGAGGATTTCGTCGGTGCGGTCCATGTGTTCTGGCTCGGACATGATGTAGTGCGTGTACCGCTCGTTTGAGACAGGGTCCTTCAGGGGGTGAAGCTCGCGGAGGGACAGCTCGTGGAGGGGCCGCTCCCATCTTGGCTGGCTTTGCGGTGGTGGATTGGAGCCCGGGGGGCCGGTTCTTCTGCCGCGCTCCGTGGCTTCAAACAAGTGTGATCCGCAAGCGTTCAAGGCAGCACCGTCCAAGCCAAGGCGGCGCCGTAGAATTGCGGAAGCTTGTTTATAGCCCGGGATGCCGTACATGCTGCAGCCTGCATGGTGATGGCCCTCCCAAGCGTAAAAGTTGTGAGCAATCAGACAGGCCTGGTCGTCGCTGATGTCGGTCTCAAACTGGCCTCGGTCAAGAGCATTCCTGACCATGGCGTACAGCTCGGTCGGCGTACTCAACTTGCCGCCGGTTACGCGCTGGATGTTGGCGCGTACCACGGCCGGCGGGGACTATCCTTCAGCCTTGTGGATCTCTTCAGCGGTCAGGGAATCGAGATAGGCATGCACTTTGCCCAAGATGTCGCGGCGGCTGAGAAGCAGCTGGCGCTCCGCGTCCGTGAGCTGGTCCTGGTGGTCCCGCGCCTTGTCGAAGAGGCTCTCAGGAAGATTGCCGTAGCGCAGTTGTCCTTGATTCTGTCTCGCAGCTGTTGGTACCTGCTAGGATTGGCGTCGATGTAGAGGCAATAAGTTGTGACTTCTAACCGCAGACTGGCTTTCAGGTTGTTCAAGACATTGGGCATGGGGGTTGACCATTGCCCTTATTCCTAGCCTACTCAAGTTTGAAGAGTCAAATGCGCCTCTAGGCATAGCGGGCTTGTATTACTGGCACTTGAGTCTCACACAGTGTGCGCCGTGGAACCACACTTGACAGCGCGTAAACGACTCGCGTCACTCCAGCACACGAACATCATGAAAGGCACGAACGGAGACCATGACACCTCCAACCTCGTGATCGCATTCTGGAAGAATTCACTTCTTTGCTCATTTGCTACACTGCCTGGTTTCTTCAATAGCCCAAGTATTAAATTGAAAGAAAATGGCGCCGGCACCGCCAACGCACGCCACAAACAACAAACCACGCCCCCCGTCGTTCACACAATCCACCCTCCCCGACGCATCCCTGCCCCGCGCAAGTCGCAACGACACATCATGCGATAAATGCTTGGCCACCGGCAACAGCATCTCACGGATATCCAAGAAGCCCGCAGCCGCCCAATCCAAGTCAAAGTCTAAGGCCGGCTCTTCCAACGACGACCGCGTCCTCACCGACGTGCTCCTCGCCAACATCGCCAGCCGCGCAAAGAACCACGAGTACCGCAAGTACCGCCTGCGCGACGGCGTCTCGCGGCTGTGGCTGTACGAGACGGCCGAGGGCGGGGCCGGGCGATCCAGCATCACGTCCGTCTTTTTACCCCCCCATCCTCCTCCATCACCTCACCTCCACCCTTCCTTCCACTCACCACAACCCGACCTTTTTTCACCGAACCAAACCAACAATCACTAACACCCCATGTGTGCATACACAGACACATCGCCACCATCCCCCCCACAGCACGCCACACCCCGGGCCAAGTGCCCGCCGACCCACCCGGGCTGGGCAACGACGACTTCAACGCCGGGCGCAAGCAGTCGCGCTACGGCTACCCCGTGCTGGCGCTGTGGGAGCTGGTGCGGCCCGTGCCGCTGGCCGAGATGCGCGCGGCATGGGGCATGGGCGGCGCGCCGATGGGGTGGCGCTATGTTGGACGGCGGTTGTGGGAGGATCGCTGGGGGGAAAACGGGGGTAAGGAGGGGGAGGGGAGGGGAGGGGGGGTGGGGGTGAGGGGGGTCTTTTGAGGTGGGTTTCTGTTGTTTCGGGGAAGGGGGCGGGAAGGGGGGGAGGAGAGTGATGAGTTTTGTGAACCTACCGCGGTGGATTGTGTATTATGCCATGTGAGATGGTCATGCTCCCTGTGGCCAAAAGAAGAGGGACACTTCTTCGCCGGTAGCAAGGGTGGGAATAACCCATTTAGTGTGCCTGTTTTTCTGGCTCTAGGGAGTCATGGTACGTTGGGACATGGTTTGACTTGGCTTAACTCTATACCCATCTGGGAGCCGCGCTACGTGGTGACACAACAAGGCTGGCAGCATGCTCGCTGCCGCACATAACCAACAAAAAACAAACCTGGAATCACGAGGAAAAGCCGCTCCGGGTCGGGTAGTACAGATACAGTATGAAAAGAAAATGGTTACCGTACCTCCTGCAGCCAACTCCTGATATTGGCTAAGCGTTTGGGCAGCTGATGCCTGGGAGCCTTGCTTCTTCCTGTCCAAAATAATGAGAATCGAGACACACAACAGCCCAGTCGCTGCGTGTTGGCACGTGAAGTGCCGCGCTTTTGTTGGCCAGAAAATCCTGGGTCAAGTACATAGTGGTTGTGTGAAGGGGAGGCAGCTGATTCCCTGCCTCTCAGAAACCGCGGCCCCAAAGCACATCTTCGGCACAGCAACGATGATGAGCCCAAATTAGTGGCTGTAATTAAGTCGCCCAGCGCCGCTGCATCTCAAGCTGAGGGGGGTTTACCATAAATTGTTTATACTTCAAACGTACAAGGCAAAGGGACTGGAAGACCATCGTGCTCGATGCTGAGCCTGCGGCCCTCCAAACGAGCAAGGTTCGTACATCATCCGCTGCAAGCAAGTTCCGCGGGCGAGGCGGCCGGACAAGCTGTTCACACTCGACATCGGTTTCGAGCCGGGTCTCAACCCGAAGGTTCTGGCTGGGGCGCTAGAGCTCAGCGTCCTACGCGGCACCATCCTACTCGCTCCGGAGGAAGACTCGGCGGTCCTCGATGCGTTTGCAGCTGACTCAGACACTAGTGACGACGACGACGATGATGATGATATCAGGGCTGTCGAGGGCAACATCGTCGGCGACCACCAGGAGTCCAACGCGAGAAGCCACTTGCAGTTGACACGAAAACGAAAGACGGCACCGCCTTACCCTACGTGTGGCCACCCGCGACCCGCCAAGAAGGTGCACAAGACAGCACCCCTTTCGCCCCCCTTAATAGAGTCGATGCGCGGTCGCCCCCTGGAAGCACGCTAGCCAAGCTCACTGCACTTTGCGGTGCGAATCCGCGGGCGCGGCGACCTTGGATTGCCATATTTCATCTCAGAGCCCCGATCGGGAAACCTGACCTTTTCCGGTGATCTGTTTACGCATTTCGAGGGCCGGGTCGATCTGCCGACAATCGGAGAGGTGGAGATCGAGGGCTTCAAAGTCGCGACCGAGGCAAAGAAAGCAGCGGAGCCGTGGGATAACCTCTCGAGAGCTACGGCTAAGTACAAGGAGGCGCAGTGGGCTATGGTGGCGGTCTTCCTTAACACTGTTGACTGCAAGATCGTGGATGTGTTGAGTCAGAGATAAGGGATCGGTGATATACTTTGAGCCAGGAACAATACAAGGACGGCCCCATGCCGGTCCAAACCAACACAACGAACTAAGCGTTCCAAGTCGCCCCCTTGTAGCCGTGGTCGCTGAACGGCCACCCACCCAGCACAATGTTGAACTGCGTGGTCGACTCCAGCTCCTCGCGCCGCGCCTTGAGCTCGTCCACATCCCAGTTCGCCCACAAGAACTTGCCCTTCAGAAACTGCGCCTCAGGGCTCGCCAGCCAGAGGATAAAGCTCGCCGGCAGGGACACTACACACCACCCGTTAGCTTCATTCCACAACCGCGTATCGCACCCACGCAGGCAGCACATACCATGATCCTCAATCCCCGTAGCCTTCACCCCGCCCACCTCCCGATTCATATCCGTATCCACCACCCCCGGCTGGATATGGTACACCCTGACATCCTCCCTCGCAGCCGCGAGCGCATCCCACATGCGCACCACCGCCATCTTGGCCGTACTATACGCAGCAAACTTATCCCCAAAATTGATATGCGCCGCCGATGACGAGATATTCACCACCACCGCCCCCGGCACCGCATACCTCAAAAACCCCTTCGCCACATACAACGCCCCCCTCAAGTTCACATCCACCGTCCCCATAAACCCCTCCCCGTCAACCTCCACCACCGACCCATGCGGCCCCGTCATCGCCGCCCCGCTCACCAGCACATCCAACCCCCCCTTTCCCGTCCCCTCCCCCCCGAGAAACTGATCAAACGCCGCATCCACCTCATGTTGCTTGGTCACATCCGCGCTTGCGACAAAAACCTCCACCCCCGGGTACTGATCCCGCAGGGCAGCCTGAGTGGCGAGCAAAGGCGCCTCGCGGCGGCCGAGGAGCGCGATGCGGGATGCGCCGGCGGCGGCGAAGTGCCGGGCGGTCTCGGCGCCGATGCCCGTGCCGCCGCCCGTGATGAGGATTGTTTTGCCGGCGGCGGAGAGGATGGGGCGGGTCGGGGAGAGGGAGGGGTAGGTTGTGGTGTGCCAGGTTTCGGTGGGGGAGGGGAAGGGGGGTTTGGTAGTGGTGGTGGTGGTGATGGTGGTGGTGGACATTTTGGTTGTTGTTGATGGGGTGTGGTTGTTGATGTGGTGGTTGTTTGTGCGGTGGTTTGATGGCTGTTGCGGCTTGGTAGTGTTGGTGTTGTAAGTTGATGTGAGTGTTATGTGAATGGGTGCGTTGCTGAGATGATACTTGGAGGCTTGATGAGCTGGTTGTTTGGAGTGGTACTAGCTCTCATCGTTGTCCGTGAGAGAGACGCCATTTTTATGCTCCTTGTCTTTTCAAGTCCGCTGGTTGCAGATGACAAATTTGAGATTTGATGATCAATCTGGCGACGGAGATGTATTGTTTGAGGCGGGAATTCGAGTATAGCGGAGCGGACAAGTTTGTAGCGGACGTTGTTCGAGAAGTGGATGTACAGGGGTGGAGGACGAAATGTGGAGGCGGGGATTTACAAAATGCTCCGCAGCGGGATTCGAAAACGGTCGTGGCAGATTTGACAAATGCCGCAGCGCCGTTGACATGCAGATCGCAAAATACAACGTGACGTCAGGCCTTTGGTGTGGTTAGAAAGCTCAACGGACATGAAAACGACCCTAAACCCTTGCATTATTCTATCCAGGAACGCTTAGGGGATGACAAATGCGAGGTTCTCGGACTCGTCCAACTCTAATTCAACGTTCAATCCACGGCGGCAAACACTCAGGACACTACGCCGCCGTCTCACCTTGGTCACTTGAGTGTGACATCCAATTCGTGCCATCCATTCTAACGCGCTGCGGTTCAAATTGCAATGAGCGAGCCCGCGATACAATCCGTGCTGCGGTGTCCGCGGTGCAACAAACCCTTCGACAAGCGTAAGTGTGAAGATCCGACCCTGCACATAGCTACATGTAGATTCACTTCAGGCCCTGCTGACCTTGGACTGCTTCCCATGCTCAAGAGTCCACACTCAAAAGACACGGGTACTACTGCCAGTCCCGGCGCGGCGGTGCTCCTCCGCCCCGTACGCGGTCGTGCATCCCCTGTGCCCACCGCAAGCGGAAGTGCGACAATGCCCGGCCCGCCTGCTCGGGGTGCTTGAACCGCCCTACCCAGTGTCAGTACCCGGCAAATACGTCCAGTGGCACAGCACGCAGTCGGCCCAAGGCCCAGCTCGGCAGCGACATACCGGCGGAGCCTCAACAGGCGGCACCTCTTGATCCAGGCCTTCAGGATTCAGTCCTTGATGATGTGCTGCTCGACGACACACTGACATCGACTCCATATCTCGCCTGGGACGACTCCCTGATCGAGTTGGCCGACCTCATTACCCCCCAGTCCCAGAGCGAATCCGCTCATGTTCTTGAGGCACCCGTGTCATCAAGCGATGCGCCCGGCCTAACACCAGTCCCAACCACCGCTGTTGCAACCCCCCAGGACCTGCAGCTCTTCTCGCCCCCCTCCTTCCTCTCCATCCCCAAAGAGCTGCCCTTCCTTTTCACCCCGCTCATGCAGCGGCCGAAAGCGGAGGTCACAATGCAGCGAACCGCCAGCCTGGTCATGCACCAGCTCAAATCCTTTCCGTTCATGATGCTCAACGGGAACGGCTCCCTGCCGCCCTTCATCCATCCGCGGCTGCTGTTGACCTCGGGCTCAGCAGAGACGGACGAGATGGAACCGCTGCACAACTGCATCAGCTTGCTGCACATGATGGGCAGCCAGGTGCCGGGGAGTCGGAAGCTGTTTTGGCGGAATGTGCGGGTTGAGTGTGAGCGGTTTTTGCAGGAGGTATGTCCGTCCTGGGTCCGGGCATTACCGTTTGATTCTGAGGGGTGAACTGACGGGAATCCTCCGGCTTCAGCGCCGCCAGTGGAGCATGCGTGGACTAGTCGCCGGACTACAAGCCCTGTCGGTCTATCTCATCCTCAGGCTGGGCGAGGGCCAGACGGAGAACACCGACTTCGACTCGCTGTTGCTCGCGGCCGTGGTCGTATGTCTCATGCACCCATCATCACCCTGCCTCTTCGTATCACAGACTCTGACCAGTATCAATGCAGGCCATATCGACGCAACTCGGCCGCCTAGAAGCCACATCCAGCAGCCACCCGCCCTCAAACTGGGATGACTGGATCATCGAAGAGTCAAAACGAAGGTTCGCCCTCTTACCTCACCTCCCATTTTCCTTTCTCAGCCCTATACCTCCCACCCTCGGTAACCAAATGAGACCCTTACCTACCTACGTATCATAGACTCTGCACAATCTACCAAATCATCGACCTCCTTTTCTACTTCGAGCCCGCCATCATGTGCGACATGCGCCGCGCGACCGACCTCGTCATCGCCCCGCTGCCGGCGAAGCGGCTGCTCTGGGAAGCGACCGACGAGGGCGAGTGGAAGGCGCAGGCGGAGAGGGTGGAGGAAGATGAGCTACGGGGCGCGTTTGCGCTCGCTGCAAATGGCGAGCTGGTCAAGGTTGAGGATCGGAGCGTGTTTTTGCATTGTACCACTGAAGGGGCGGGTGCTGGTGGAGAGATGGAGGTGTATACCAACACAAAGCCGCGGGTTGCTGCCGGGGGTGTTGAGCGTGGGGGTGGGAGTTTGGCGTGGCGGAGGGCGAATTGGGATGAGTGGTGTTCGGGGATGGATGGGTTTGGGGGGTTGGTTATGCTTGCTGCGTCGTTGACGGTGTAGGACCATGTTTTTGATGGTCACGGTAACCCCTTGAGTTACCTGGTGGCTTGCCACTGATAGTTCAACTGCGAAGGGAGTATCTTACTCCTACGCGCATAGCCCCGGCAAGACTTCGTTGTAGATACCTTAATGGGAAGGTCCGTGCAGGAGATAGAGTCTCGAGCTCCGGGAAACTCGACAATGGCAGCAGCGCCTTGGTTTCTTAGAAATGCAGATCCTTCGATTTGTAAGCAGCTGCTCCTTCAAAAGGCGCGGTGGACGGCACACCTGTAGCCTGCCGTGCGTGGCGAGCGTATGTGGCCATCACACCCAGTCAGCGAAGTATTGGATATTGGACTGCCGAGACTGTGCGTCATCCGGCGGCAAGGGTCTTGAATGTATTGCAGAGTAATGTCAGAGATAGGGCGTGCATCTGGATTTCTTGCCGCTTGCAGCAATGCTAGAATACTACGTCATGATGCTGGCCCCAACTGTCTGCTAAATCCGACGACAGCCTGTATGTGTAAGACAAAGGCTCGCTTCAGGTTTTGTGTTCTTATGTGCGGCTGGGGTCACCGATAGCAGCATCCGAGAACAACTGCATCTATGATTACTTAAATACCAGTGTCTGGACGGCATGTCACCCCCATCTCCCGTCTACACCGAATCTGACGCGCGAAATCGCTGCCATCCGCCATAGCAGTTCCACGACAAGCAACATCGAAAGCGAGAGCACATCATGGCATCGCCAATTGAGTCTTTCAAGATCAATGTCGCCGATTCAGCCATCAAGAGTCTCAAAGACAAACTCGGACTCACGACATGGCCGGACGAGGTCGACTTCTCCAACGACTGGAACTATGGCGCGCCTTTGGCCGACATCAAGCGCCTGGCGACCTACTGGAAAGACGGCTTTGACTGGCGCGCTCACGAGCGCAAGCTCAACCAGCTCCCGCAATTCACTACCACGATCAACATCGACGGCTTTGGCGACCTACAAATCCACTTCCTCCACGAGAAAAGCCCCAACCCATCCAGCATCCCCCTTCTCTTCAGCCACGGCTGGCCAGGCAGCTTCCTGGAGGCTGTCAAGATCCTGCCGCTCCTGACCAGCCCAACAAACTCGGCCCAGCCCTCCTTCCACGTCGTGGCCCCCTCCCTCCCCAACTTCGGCTTCTCCTCCGCCGTCACCAAACCCGGTTTCACCATCCAGCACTACGCCGAGGTCTGCCACAAGCTGATGCAGCAGCTGGGCTACACGCGCTACGCCACGCAGGGCGGCGACTGGGGCTTTGCCGTGACGCGCATGATGGGGCTGCTCTACCCGACGCACTGCCTCGCCTCGCACCTCAACTTCGTGCGCGTCAGCACCCCGCCCTCGTTCCGCACCAACCCGCTGCTCTACCTCCAGGACAGCCTGGGCGCGCGCACCGAGGCCGAGCAGGCCGGCCTCGCGCGCATGAAGTGGTTCGAGCGGGAAGGGGTTGGGTATAACATCGAGCAGAGCACCAAGCCGTCGACGCTGGGGTTTGCGCTCGCGGACTCGCCTGTTGCGCTGCTCGCGTGGATTTATGAGAAGTTGCATGACTGGACGGATGCGTACCCGTGGACGGATGATGAGGTGCTGGAGTGGGTGAGTGTATATCAGTTCAGTGCTGGCGGGCCGGCGGCGAGCGTGAGGATCTATTATGAGAACATGCACACGAATGCGGATTTCACGAGGAAGGTCGGGGGTTATGTGCCGGACGTCAAGCTGGGGCTGTCGTATTTCCCTAAGGATTTGGTAGTGCCGCCGCGGGCATGGGGACGCACGCTGGGGCCGGTGGTGTTTGAGAAGGTCCATCCGGATGGTGGGCATTTTGCGGCGCATGAAAGGCCTGAAGAGTTGGTGAAGGACTTGAGGGAGATGTTTGCTCAGAGCGATGTGGCACAGGGATTGGTTTCGGAAGCCTGAGTCGTGTGCAAGGAGCATCAATCACAATCTACCCAATCTCCACTTGCTCTTATTTTCTAGCTCACTGCCATGAGATCAGTGAGAGAGAGCATATTGAACTATATCCCTCGTAACAGGGGCTTTAGGCTCAAAGTTGTGAATGTACACGGCCAACATTTGAGCCGGAGGCATCAATGTCAGTCCGGCCCGAGGCGGGGACGGCCCAGCATTCATAACCACCAGCGGCAAGCGCAGGGTAACATGACCCCTCACCTTTTCACTCACGGCGTAACTCCGTCCAAGCCTCTGCTTTTGAGTGGACCTCTCCTGCCGCCATCATCGACGCCTATCTTCTCTAGCAAAGCAAACCGGAGACAGAGCAGCCGAATCTGTTTCCTCGAGGTCACCGCAGCACCAACAATGTCTAATCCATCCACCGACCGCGACGCGGCGCTCACGGCCCTGCGTGCCGCCGAGGCCCGCTACGCCACCGTCAACCCGCTCTCCCACGCTCAACACACCCTGGCCGCCGCCTCCCTCCCCGGCGGCAACACCCGCACCCTGCTACACACCACCCCCTTCCCTCTGACCATGTCCCACGGCCGGGCGGCCCACCTCTGGGACCTCGACGGGCACAAGTAAGCAGCGCCTATCCACCCCCCCTTCTTCTTCCCCCTCCCTTCATGTCTTCAATCTTCTAGGGGTAACCCTCAGTCTACACCCGCGCCGCCCCCCCCCCTCCCCGGTCCTCCCCGCACCCTGTCGATTCCCCGTGTGTTACTCGCACCGCTTGACAGCCCCGCTAGTCTCCAGCTGACAAGATTCCCAAAATGGAATAGATATATCGACCTAGCAGGCGACATGTCCGCCGCACTGCTCGGCCACTCCCACCCCACGATCACCTCCGCCCTGCACCAAGCCCTAACCCAAACCGGCCTATCGCTAGGCGCAACCACGCAGCACGAGGCGCGCCACGCCGCAGCGCTGTGTGCCCGCTTTGGCCTTGCACGCGTGCGCTTTGCCAACAGCGGCACTGAGGCGAATCTGCATGCGCTGGCGGCTGCGAGGCGGTATACGGGGAGGCGGAAAGTGGTAGTGTTTAGTGGAGGGTATCATGGGGGGGTGCTGAGTTTTCCGGGGGTGGGGGGTGGGGGTGGGGGTGGTGCTGGTACTGGTAATGGTACTGGTACTGATAACAGAAAGGAGAGAGGTAGGAGTGAGAGAGGGGATGGAGGTGGTGGTGAGGGAGTGGCGGAGAACACCGTGAATAGGGCGGATTTTGTGGTCGTGCCGCGGTATAATGACTTGGGGATGGCGAGGGAGGTGATTGAGGGGTTTGGCAGGGCGGGAGAGTTAGCGGCGGTGCTGGTGGAGGCGGTTCAGGGCGCCGGCGGTGTCATACCCGGCCGGAGGGAGTTTCTGCTTGGGGTGCGGGCTGCGGCAAGGGAGTGCGGTGCGCTGTTTATCCTCGACGAGGTCATGACCTCGCGCTTGGCGCCGGGCGGGCTGGGTGCGGAGTTGGGGTTGGAACCAGACATGGTGACGCTGGGGAAGTGGCTTGGAGGTGGACTCGCATTTGGCGCGTTTGGCGGCCGCGAGGATGTCATGGCCGTGTTCGACCCGCGAGCGGAGGGCGCGCTGGCGCACTCGGGGACATTCAACAACTGCACGCTGACCATGTGCGCAGGGTTGGCGGCGCTGGAGGCGTACACGCCGGAGGTGTGCATTGCGTTCAATAAGCAGGGTGAGCGGTTGAGGGATAGACTGACGGCGGTGGCAAACGGGACGCGGCTGAGTATCACTGGGAAGGGGTCGTTAATTGGATTGCACTTCACGGAGAGTGCAATGGGAGTGATCAGTTGCGCAGAGGACCTGGCCGGTTCGGAGAGGACGGACTTGAGGAATCTGTTCTGGTTCGAAATGTTGGAGGCCGGGTTCTGGGTGGCGAGGAGGGGGTTCATTGCGCTGATCCTGGAGAGCTCAGACGAGGAACTGGACGCATTTGTCGAGGCGGTGAAAGTGTTCATTGGAAGGCATCGCAAACTAATGCTAGTTGCGGTAAACGAGTGATTGGGGCCTAGAATGAGTTTATCAGCTTCGACTCCCGAGCGAATAATGCCTTGTTAGGTATGTCGCTGTTGTCATGTCAAGTTCAACTAGAAGTTGCACATTGCTAGGTACGCAGGTTCCATTGCACGATGCTGAATTCTCCCAAATGATGACCTACTGCAGTACGCCGCCCTTGACAAGCACTGTGCCTCGAATATATCTGAGATGTAGCGACTTTGGGACAAAGACCTCCATCCCACACAGACGCTCGAGTTGGCCAATGTTGCTGGGAGGCATTGTTCGTCCAATGTAACTAACTGATCTCACAATTTCGCCAAAATAAGGTTTCTGCGACAGGCTGATCTGAAATGGCGCCAACCGCTCTACTCGCGGTACCTGCGATTCATCGACACGAATCCGGTGAGCATTATCAATGCTGGATTTAGACATAGGATAGTTGACATTTACCACGGAGTGGGAGGCGACAGCGCCCGTGACTCGGAAGCTGCATCATCCGGCAATGGTTGGTGTCTGGTGTCAGGCCACAACAACCACAAAGGCTTTGTTCTCGGGCTTTGTCGAGATCAATGTGATAAAAGCACGAGTACACCTCACCTGCGCCTGAGCATTGCGCAACTCGTCATATTGTCTCGAATCCCAGGAGACGATTTTGACTCGCGACCGCAGACAGTTCCTTTCCACACAGCCCAAGTAAGTTATGAAGTATTCAGAACCCCAGCACTATTAAGCTCACCAAGTCCACCCACATACAATGGCTTCCCTGAAGGGGCCACGAAGGCAGAAGAAAGGTGACCGCGGCAAATACAAGAAGGGCGGCGGTGAACTAAAGTACGACGGTCAGAACAGCGATAGTGTGAATCCTCAGCAGAATCTAGGCAGGCAAACAGGAGGTAATCGGGATACCTACAGCCAGAATCATCAACGAGACCAGAACCATGCTAACCGCCCGCATGCTCAACAAAGTTCTTGGAATAAGACACAGCAGGAGTATCGGCAAAAAGGACACGGCCCACGTGGAGGACCGCGGGATGCTGATGGCGGTGGGAGACAAGATCCAGAGCAGGGAAGGTCGCAACGAAATTGGCAGCCACAGCAACAAGGCCAGAGAAGCCAGGGCCAGCAACAACGTCGCACTTCTCCTCAGCGCAGCCAAGGACGCGGCCAACCTCAGCACGGTCAACAACAGGAACAGCGGCAGTCAAGCCCACAGCCAATTCCACGAGCCGTGACATGGCTTGACACGGATGATTATGACCTCGACAATGAGGATACCACCGTCGAGGATGTCCCGCACCAACAATCGGGTAAGCAGTTTCAGTCAATTGCGCCGGCGAATCCGCCGACGTGGAAATATAACAGCGCAGGCAATGGGTATATCGACATGACTGACGAAGATACCACGGGTCAAGATGCTCCCTCACCGCAACCGGCGCAGCAGCAACATCAACAGCACCAACAACAACAACCTTGGCAGCAGACGCAGAGGCAGAGACAACAGGGGCGACAGCCCCGGCAACGGCAGCAGGGGGCCGACGGGCAATGGGACGAACACCACAGCCGCATCGCACAGGACGGCGCCCGCGAATGGGGACAGAACCAGGCACAGCACATAGCAGTGTCGTCGACAATGCACGAACTGGCCTGGAAGTCGATGAGGGAGAAAGTCGAGGCCATTTTCGAGGACGCGCTCCAAGCTTTCCAGCAGCGCGTCCAGCAGCAGCAGCAGCCGGCGCGGGAGGAGTCCTCTCCATCCCTGTGGCAGACATCCGCCCACTCCGTCCCACGCCGCGTCCGGTTCGACTCGTACCCAGGAACGTGGATGAATCTGAACTACGACGCAGACCGCGACCCAACCGTGAACCCCCTCTTCCCACGCCAGCTATTCCACCGCATCGTCGAACCAGAGCACCTCAAACCAGCCCTCAGGCGTCCCGCCTGCCATCTCCCAGCCCTCTCCGCCCAACCCACCACCACCCCTACCCCCAACCCGCACGAAATGACCCACCCCGAAAAGCTCACCGCCCTTGTCGACCAAACCACCACCCTCTCCCACGCCCTCAGCGAGACCGAGTCCTGGACGCACGACCACGAAGCCTACCTCGCCGAGGCGGAGCACCGCGCGCCGCGCGCCGAAGAGATCGGCGCCTTCTTCGGCGCGCTGCACACGCGCATCACGCGCGTCGGGCGGACGCTGCAGCAGCTGCGGCTCGAGGCGCAGGCGACGTTTGACGAGCGCGCGGCGCGGGACGCGGCGATGCAGGCGGGTGGTGAAGAGGAGGAGGTGTTTTGTAAGGTGTGGGAGGAGTTTCTGGTGCGCGAGGGGGGTTTTGACGGGGTGAGGACGCGGCTGAGGTATGCTGGCGGGTGGGGGGTGGGGGTGAGTTGGGAGTTGTGGGTGGAGATGGTTGAAGGGGCGAAGGAGTTTGATGGGAGGATGAGGGCGTTTGATGAGGTGGTTGCGTGGGGGACGGGGGTGAAGATGGTGGATGGGCGGTAGGAAACCCAGTACCTAGAGAGAGAGGGGGATGTAAGCAAAGGGAGGGGGCAAAAGGGGGCAAAAGGAGAAGAGGACGAGACGCGATTTGAACGCGTGACCTACCGGACTGCAGCCGGTTGCTCTACCCCTGAGCTACTCGTCCCGGTTTAGGGGTAATAACAATAAAAAGCGTAATCTGTGTTGAAGAGTTAATTATTTCGGGTGGCCGTCTGTCGATAGTGTCGTGATTGCGCAGAATGCGGGTAAAGTCGGTGGATCTGGAGTCAGGCCCACGTGGCGTGTGGATGCAAAGTCTGAGAAAGGCCGTTGCTGGTGGAATTTCAGTTCAATACAGGTTGTAGATCCTTGCTGGGCCTTTTATGAGTGTAAATATGATCTCATGCCTATGTTGAGCGGACATCATCCGACATGTGCTCGAATCTCAAGCCGACGTGGGTGGTTATCTGAGCCGCCAGTGCGGGGCACTTCAATGGATGAGGGACCGTTGATAAATGCCGACAACGGCCCGCGCCGTTTGTTTGTGAAACCATCGGGTTTCCCGGTTTGGATGATGAGTGGCACAGTTATGGCCATCAGATCTGGGCGTGGTGAACCGCGCCTGCTACGCCGCGAGATGGCAGCCTGCAGGTCGCGCTGAGCTTGCCCTCATTGGGCGCCCGGTGAGAATGCACGGCACTTGCCGAGACAAGCCGTGGCTGCGCGACCGAGATTGACCGGATTCACCTCAGCATTTCAGCCTATTCGTGTGCCGCACCTGCCTCCCGTCGTTCTTCCCGCATCTCGACCATCTCCAAGTGTTGCGCTTGCGCACCCAGTTCCAATCGGCTCACCCCTCGTTCCCATCAATCGTCGCACGAGCAGTCGCTGCCAATCGCCCCGCCGCTCACAAACGATGGCGGACCCGGCGACCGAAGGCGGGTCGAGCGCACGCGATGCTCACGAGCAGCAACCCCATGGGCAAGCGCACGACCACCACGACCCACTCGACCTCGACCTCGACCCCGTCGAGCCCATCCAGGTCGACTCGGACCTCGGCGACGGGTCCGATGCCGACTCGGCCTACGGCGGCAGCGACGACAGCGAGTCGACCCAGTCGCTGTACTCCACTATCACCAAGCACGTCTACGAGAATGGCAGGCGATACCACAGCTACAGGCAGGGCGCGTACTGGTGAGTGCTCGCCAGCCACGACGATGCAGCAACTTGCACCGGTGCCGCAGCCCGCTGAACATGCCGCCACGCCTGCAGGGGACCGAACGACGAGACGGCCCAGGACAATCTTGATCTCTACCACCACCTCTTCACCATGACGCTCGGCGGCCGCCTCTACCTGGCGCCCATCCAGGCGAACCCGCAGCGCGTGCTTGACCTGGGCACCGGCACCGGCATCTGGGCCATGGACTTTGCCGACGACCACCCGTCCGCTTCGGTAATCGCCACCGACCTGTCACCAATCCAGCCGTCGCTCGTGCCGCCAAACCTGGAATTTCAGATCGACGACTTTTGCGAGCCCTGGACCTTCTCACCGCTCGAATCATTTGACTTCATCCACGCGCGCTGCATCTACGGCTGCGTGGCCGACTACCCCGAGCTCTACCAGGAGGTGCTGGCGAACCTGAAGCCCGGCGCCTGGTTCGAGCAGGCCGAGATCAGCGTCATCCCGCAGTGCAGCGACGGCAGCTTCAACGGCACCAGCCTGGAGCGCTGGGGCCCGCTAGCCATTGAGGCCGGCGTCAAGTTCGGCAAGAGCTTTGGCATTGCCGAGGACGTTGAGGGACTGATGCGCGCGGCCGGGTTTGTCAACGTCAAGAAGCATGTGTTTCGTTGGCCGATCGGCCCGTGGCCCAAGGATCAGGGCCTCAAGCTGATCGGCTCGTACAACCGGCTCGGGTGGGAGCAGGGGCTCGAGGGATGGGCCATGTTCCTGTTTACAAAGTTCCTCGGCGTATGTGCTGCACGAGCTTTGTCAGGTGGCTTGCATGGTTTGCTAACCACAGAGTTGATAGTGGCGTGTCGAGGAAGTCCACGTCCTCTTGGCACACATCCGCCGCGAATTGCGCAACCCCGCCATTCACTCGTTCCAGGACATGTGAGTTTGCCCAAGACCCCCCCCTCCCCGCTGGTGGCCACACCTTTGACCGTGTCCTAGCGTGATTTGCTACGGGCAAAAGCCGGAAAAATGACGCAGCTCGCCGGAGCGGCGGATAAGCTCCTGCATTTTTTGCGCGACTTCGTCCACATTGTTCCTTCTTTCTCACATTCTGGATTGGCGTTTTCTCACTAGCTGCTTGGCGTTCCTTTCCCTCTTCTTGGGGCTGCTGACCGAGCACTGCCGGGGGACATGGGGTCGGCACCCGTCCCCATGGACGGCCCACCATCTCCCCCTGGCGTCGCAGGGATGGAGAATGAACGGTGAGGGGAAGGGGGCTGAAATCACGCTATTCCCCATGTACGTGGCATGGCCCGAGGAGGTGCGTAAGCGAACCAGAGAGCCATTCACCGTCGTTGTTTGCTCGCAATAGTTTGCAGAGGTGGAAGGGGGTGTCCGGCCACTGGTTCCCCTCGCTAATGCACAACGTTGCATGTGTGGATCGCGGCCTCCACCTCCCGCAGGATCTTGCAGGGGTCCCTTATCACCCGAACCGCGTGGCAGATGCCCTCAAAACCCCCGCGTGGCATTCAGAAGTATGCGGTGGATCATCTCCATCTTCAAACATGACCTCCTTCGTGCCGGGCGGCACGGCCCTCGCCCTCGGCGCCGGGGCGCTGCTCGTCTACCTCGCGGTCCTCGCCGTCTACCGCCTCTACCTGAGCCCCATCGCCAAGTTCCCCGGCCCCAAACTCGCGGCGCTCAGCAACTGGTACGAGTTTTACTACGACGTCGTCCGGCAGGGCCAGTTCACCTGGCAGATCCAGAAGCTGCACAAGCAGTACGGCCCCATCGTCCGCATCACGCCGACTGAGCTCCACATCGACGACCCAGACTACTACGACGTGCTCTACGCGCGCGGCACGGGCCGCCGCAACAAGTACGCCTACTTCTCGGGCCGCTTCGGCTACGCTAGCGATACCTTCTCCACCGTCGACCACGACCTGCACCGACAGCGCCGCAAGGCCATCAGCCCCTTCTTCTCGGTCGCCAAGATCGCCGACTTCCAGCCCGTCATCCGCGCCAAGGTTGCCAAGCTGTGTGAGAAGCTGGACACCCATGCCGCCGCCGGCAAGGACGGCGTCGTCCGGCTGAACCGGGCCTGGATGGCTCTGACGACTGACATCATCACCGAGTATGCCTTCGCCAAGTCGTACGATCAGCTCGACAGCCCCGGCTTTGCCGACACGCTGCACGAGGCCCTCGTCGCGATCTATGTGACGGGCCACTTTGCGCTGCACTTCCCCATTGTCTTTCCCATCCTCGACCTGCTACCCGAATGGCTCGTCAAGCGGGCCCAACCGGATATCATGCCCGTTGTCGGGCTGCGCAAGGTACGCACCACTCCTTTCCGCGCCTCCACAACTCACAAACACGGACCCGACTCACATGTCCCAGGACCTGGCCATCCGCGTCCACCAAATCCGCAAAGGCCTCAACAAATCCCACAAATCCGCCTCCCACCCCACCATCTTCCACGAAGTCCTCAACAACCCGGACCTCCCCTTCTCCGAAAAATCCGACGCCCGCCTCGGCGACGAAGCCCAGCTCATCGTCGCCGCCGGCCTGATCACCACCTCCTGGGTGCTCAGCGTCGCCAGCTACCACCTCGCCGCGCAGCCGGCCCTCGCCGCGCGCGTGCGCGCCGAGCTGGCGTCGCATGCGAAACTGCCCTATGACTGGCGCCAGCTGGAGAAGTTGCCGCTGCTGCATGGGGTCGTGCACGAGGCGATGAGGCTGGCGCATGGCATTGTTACGCGGGATCCAAGGCTCGCGCCGGATGAAGAGTTAAGGTATGGGGAGTGGGTGATTCCGAGGGATACGCCGGTTAGTATGAGCAGTTATGATGTGTTGATGAGTGAGGAGATTTTTCCGAGGGCAGGGGTGTTTGACCCGGAACGGTGGGTGGGTAGGCCGGAACTGGAGAGGTATTTTGTGGTGTTTGGGAAGGGGTCGAGGCAGTGCATGGGGATTAAGTAAGTCCATCCTTCTGGTTTTCCACGGACGGTGCTTATGGGATGGAGGGTGCGGGGCGTGCGGTGGCTTGGTGGAGAGGGCATTATGGCTAACCGTGTGATACAGCCTCGCGTTTGCCGAGCTCTACATCGCCATCGCGACTGTCTTCAGCCGGTATGAGTTTGATCTGTATGAGACGGACGACTCGGACGTGCAGATGGCGCATGCGTATCTCGTGCCGTATGTGAAGTGGGAGTCGAAGGGTATCCGGGTTACGGTGCGGAAGCTGTAGTGGATGAAAACGGGGTATGCAAACATGGTAGCAGTCGAACCGGAGGCAGTGCGCCTTGTATCAATCCGACTGCTGGAGGCTGGGGTCGGGGTCTGGCTGCGCAGCTGTTCGATTGTCGTTGTCGCAATACAGTGGCTGCGGAAGCCTGAATTATGCAATGCACTGTTTACAGTCACGTAGTTGTTCTGGATAATGTGGGAAGCTTGTCCCAACGGCCTGTTCAAAGCACACAAACTCTTGTTGGTGGGCCCTGTCTTTGAGTCGAGGTTCTATTCTAGCTTGCTGAATAGCCTGGAACGCCGCACATAGCAAGTAGCAAACTGTAACGAATCACAGCTCAGCCCGTATAGCTCAGTGGTAGAGCGCATCACTCGTATCGTAACTCCAGCGACATGATGAGGTCGGCGGTTCAATCCCGCCTGGGGGCAGCTTTTTGTCCCGCACACCTCTTTCAACGGTCTGGCATCCTCATAGGCTTTGAGGATGTGTGTACTGTCTGAGTGATTTGTGTAACGGCTGACGATCCTTGAGCATCGGTATTCGGTGTTGGGTGTCTGACTGGAAGTGGCGCGAGGCCCAGTCGTTCGTTGTATCTGCCTCGTTGATATATTTGCGCCAATGGCAGATGCAGCATCATGCAGGCAATGAGGGGCGCGGCGCTAACGTGGGCGGGGACCGACACATTCCGCGGTCCAGGAGACGGATGTGGCGCGTCGTGCACTGCCCGCTTGTCGTCACGACTGACTGTTCAGAAGAAAGTTGGTCTTAGTACCTGGGGTGAACATACTTATTCCTGACCGAGTCGAGGTATAACCGAGCAACCCGCCAACGACACCACACCTATTCCTTTCATCTGCCAGCTTCGGTTTGCCTTACCTACGACAAATCTTGCCCTGAAGTTACTGCCCAGTGGTTGAACCCGCGGTCCGCGCGAGCATTGTCCTGGCCTCGCCATCATGTCGTGCACATCGTGCCGCCAACTAGGTCTTTAGCAGCCCGGTGAGGATGTTGAGGGATGCCTTCGTCATCTTACAGTTATGTTAAGTGGGAACACATCTGTCGATCTGCATCAGCTGGGTGTTCTGGCTGCATTGTGTTCTGCACAACGCCGAGCTGCTGTGGGAGTGTAGCGGAGCGTACGAGTGCGCGTGCGGCCGCGACATGGCCAAGCTCCAGCCCTCCGTGCGCACTTTGCTCGCAAGTCTACGCAAGGCGGAGCTCCAGGACAAGCCCACCCCGGTGTCTGGAGCGACGGGCAGAACAATAACTGGTTCCGCCTCGTTGGGGACTACACCGCGCGACGGCTCACTTTTCCCTCTGACCGCCTTCCAGCGCTGACCGGGATTGCGGCGGTTGTTCCCTTGCCTGCTGCAGACTACCTGGCCGGGTTGTGGCTTGGACTGTTGGACGTCGACGCCGGCGATGGGGCCCCCGAGACTCGCGTGCAGTGAGCGCAACTACAGCACCGATAATAAATAGTCCAGGTAGCGAGGTACGCAGCTGCTTCTGGGCAATACCCATAGATAAGATCACGGCCGGACTTGAACAGGAGTCGAAGTTTTGCACTCGAGCTCAGCCACACCAGGCCGGGAAAGCAAACCACAACAAGTTGTCCTGCAAGGTTCAATGCCCCCAGGCATGCGGCAGTGCATGCAGATTAGGTGCATATGCAACCAGACCAACCATTTTCACCAAAATAGGCGTAACAACCTTCCGGTCTTGGCTCCCTCCTAGCGATGGGCAACGGGGTTTTTCCGGAGTCGTGCCCCAGCTATGCCCAATTTTCACCATCCTCACCAGCTCCAAGTACATGTAATTAGGCATCAAAACAACACCTACATGATCGCACCTTTCACTCAGCGCATACCACAACTACCATAGACATCCGTCGGTCAGCGGAGTACCTAGGTTGACATCACGCACGTTTTTGGAAGTTCAGAACATTAGTTACATCATTCTGCACATTCTCTAACGTTACCTACGTTCCGCCATGGTCGTTCGTTGCCCTGTTTGCGCAGACTAGCTGCCCAGCACGCAGAATAACCTCCACCATTGCAATGGTCCTAGTGCCACGTCAACTGCTTCTTGGAACCCAAGCAGAAGAGCAGCGCAAACCGATGCACAAGCCGCCACTAAGGAGAAGGTCGGCACAGAATCAGTTGGGCTTGCCGAGTTACACGAATCAGGTCGCGCGGAAAGATCAAGTGAGTGCGATAATAGCACACCGGCTTCAATCTATAAACTCAAATTGACCGTTTATCCAGCGTCCTTCCGTACTAGGAGCGTCTCGCTTGAGGGCTTGGCCTTAGATCAGGTTGAGGTGATTGAAATATGCTTGGGAGTGATATGGTATCCTGTCTTGACAGAACACGTTTCAGACCCCATATCTATGACACTACATCTTGTATTCTATGCCCATTTTTGGAACCTTCTGGTTCGTCGATGCGAGAACCGAGCATCATCGCTCTGATAGGTTACTGAACTTGAAGCTCCAACATTGGTACTTATCCGTTTGCTGTTGATGTTTCTATGCCCAAATTGAGCAGGAACCCTGTTAATCACTTGTTCTGGCACTGAGAGAGGTCTATGGTTCTGATAGCTCGTGGTATACATGTAAGTACAGAGTGACAATGCGGATTCTCCTGTCGCAACTCTACATTCTGTTCTGGCATCCGGTATACTATAGCTTCAGAATAACGGCGTAGTCGCGTTGAATAGCGGCGCATACTGTGAGCACCGCGAGTCCACCACACTTGAGTCAATCATCTGAACGCCAGAGCCTCCTACACACCCCAGGCAAGCAACCTCGTCACCTGCCTCGTTCACCGACTTCCAGCCCGGACCAGCAGCCGGGTCCTTGGCGAACTTCGCCCATGCAAACTGCATGAATGCGCTCAATGCTCTCTCCTGGTCTGTGGCGTTTTCTGCATGGTAGGTTCCAAACACGATGTCCAGCTCTGCCCCATGAAAAGCGCCGAGCGTCGGGTAGCCTGCCGGCTGGACATTGGGGATGGTTGCGTTGTAGTAGTATCGCCAAGTCGGGATCTTGTCTTGGACCGAAACCTCCGTGACGATTTTGCATGGCTGTATAAGGTACGCGCCATCAGACATGAGTTGTTAGCACAAACAAGCCACTGCAATTCAGGAGCACCAAGACTTACGCATTGGTACACCAGCTCGGTGTACAACTGCGCCCCAGCTTCGAACAAGTTATACCATGGATACGCGGCCCTGATCTCGTTAATCGCGGGCATCAGCTCGGCCACAGCCGCCGAGCTCCCCGTAATCGCAACCAGGAGCTGCTCCACCATAGGCTCCGTGACAGACGAGAAATTAGTCACCCCGTACTGCGGCCCCAGGTTCATCCCCTCCTGCCCGTTACTCCCCGCGAGAATGGGCACCCTAGCGCGGCTCGCTCCCGCGATCGGTGTCGCCCGCTGCGTGACATTGTCCGTCACAGGCCGGAACTGCAGACTCGCCGCGTTGACAATCTCGCGGATGATCAGCGCGTCCGCCTTCTGAACACACGCAAACTCAAACGCCGCCCCGTCCACCCCTGCGGTCCCGCTCGGGGCAGTGCAATTCAGCGCGGCGACGAGCGCAGCCCAAGCCGCGGGCCCGCCGTCGCGGGGCAGCGCGCTGACTGTCGCCTGGCCGCTCTCGAGGATGGCGGCGCGGAAGGGGAGCGGTTCCGTGTCCGCCAGGGTGGTCAGCAGCCGGTCGACGGAGGACGCGCCGGACGATTCGCCGAAGATGGTCACCTTGCGCGGGTCGCCGCCGAAGGACGCGATGTTGTCCTGTACCCAGGAGAGGGCTAGGCGCTGGTCTAGGAAGCCGACGTTGCGGGAGGTGAGGGGGAGGTGGGGGGCGCTGGAGAAGCCGAAGGCTGGGGGATGGGTGAGCAACAAGTACTAAGTTGTTTCACGGACTGGCACTTGATGGAGGAGAAGAGGGAAGGGATAGTATACCATTCAGACGGTAGTTGAACGTGACGACCACGACGTCGTGGTGTGCCGCAAAGCTCGAGCCGTCAAAGGCCGAGCTGGTGCCCGACGTCAGATCGCCGCCGTGGATCCAGAGCATGACGGCTTTTCCGCCCTTGCAGCTGGCAGGGGCGTAGACGCTCAGATACAAGCAGTCTTCGCTCTCGGCCGCGACCTGGGCGGTGGTCTCGTGGGCTTATAAAGATCAGTCATCCCGCTCAAATCCCTCCCTATTTGCGCCTCGAAGCGCTGGACTGACCGTAGTTCTGCTGGATGCACAGGTGCGGTAGTTGTGTGGCGTTCAAGGTGGCATCGTATTTGGCGAGGCGCTCAGGGGGCATGAACCGCTTCGGCGGAGTGACGGCGTAGGGAATGCCGAGGAACTGGTTGACGGTCGCCGTGGCCGACGGCAAGACTGTCGTGGTGCCGATGACCCGGCCGGGGCGGAGGACTACAGTGGGCGCATGGGCCGAGGCAGCCGTCACCGAGCTCAGCAGCGCCCAGAGGACAGCCAATGTTGCAGTCTTGCCAATCATCGCCACGAAACCACTGACAAAATGCATTGAGATCACGGCTGACAAGCCTGCGTGGCACAGCCCATGGCGGACGCGTAGCCTACTTATCAATCATGTTTGCGGGGCGACGGTTGACGCGATGCAACCTGCTGTCCGTCGGGTTATTCCTCTCGCCGTCGCTGTCCACAGACCCTGTGCTGCACCCTGTCGCCTTCGGGGTTGTTTTTCTCGTCGGATCTCGGAAGCGGCTCCCGCTATGCCCTTGCAAAAGTTTAGCCTGCTGAATGGTTGCGCTGCGCCTCAATCCTTCGCGCGAATGTGCGTGCCATCCGTGTCCATGGAACGCATGCTAAAGCAGAAAGGATGTAACTATTGAATCTTATTTAGCCGTTCCCGTCTTGGCTCGCTGAATGTTCACAACTTTCCACCGAGATGTCGTTCTGCACAACACCGTGATTCGCTGGGCACCGCTCTTCCAAAGTAGTCAATCACTACATACACTGGGCGAGATGGGTATTATTTCTGGGTCAACTCCACCCAGGGGTCTTCAGAGTGAAAGATGGTTTGTCCGGGCTTTGCTTGAAGACAAACATATATCAGCCCCTGAGCACCACCCCGCAAACGGCAAGCTCTATCGATCCCTTCAATGACGGCTATACTGCGTAGCTGACCCTCGCTCCACACTGGCAGTGTCGCTGCTCTGTGCCGGCCTAGGCTTCGTGAACCCTCCCCAGTCCGGAACCTCAGCGTGCAACCTCCGCGAGCCGACATGATTGGACATGACATCAACGGAGATGCCCCCGCAGACCCAGTTCCGCGAGATCCGAGCTGTGAGGCTTAGTGCGACTCGGGTATACCATCAGGCGCCAGTTTGACAACGTCGGAAATGCGTGGTCTTCATCGATGCTGTTATTGACGAGCCAGCGGGACGCAACGAGAACCTCGAGTGCCTGCAGAAGCGATATGTCGAGAATAGCGAGATATGTTAGTTTGGCGACTGGCTGAGCTATTGTGAGTCACTCTCTTTGTTCACCTGCGGCTACCGCCGTGCTGACGTCTATGAGACGCCTGGGACTTCATAGGCATGGTCACCTTCAGCACCAAAAAGTTTGGCTACATGAAGGAGGGCCGCGACTTTGACGGCACGCCCGCCATTGCCGACCAGTCCATTGACTATGTGGGGTTGTGCGGCCAGATGCCGTGGACCAACTACTGGCTCGACAAAGAATCCCATCTACCCCATCGGCCCGCCCAACATTGGCAACGTGACACGCGTTGCCATCGACAACCTGACGGCCCGACTCAAGGGCGAGGACAAAAACTAGACCGAAGGCAAGCCCGACTTCCTGCAGTATTTCATCGAGTCCAAGTCGACGCACCCAGAGCTCGTCAACGACGGCAGCGTCATCAGCTATCTCCTGCTCAACCGTGAGTGAACATTCAGCAACCATATCCCAACCCGCCCCCTTCCCCACCCCCTTTCTCCCAATCTACTTACATCCCCCACCTACTTTCCCACCCACCCCAGTCCACTTACCTACTCGACCCAGTCATCGCCGGCGCCGACACAACCGCCATCGCCATGCGCGCCCTCTTCTACCACGTGCTCCGCAACCCGCGCATCTTTGCCAAGCTCCAGGCTGAAGTCCGCGCCACCTTCAGCCCGGCCCAGCCGGCCTCGTACAAGCTCGCGCGCGCCCTGCCCTACCTCGAGGCCGTCGTCAAGGAGACGCTGCGCTACCCACCCGGCCGTGTCCATGATCATGAAGCGCATCGTGCCCGAGGGCGGGCTGGCGCTGCCCGACGGGAGCGTGGTCCCGCAGGGCTAGATGGTGGGGATGAATCCGTATATTGTGGGGAGGAATAAGGGTGGGTTTGGGGAGGATGCCGAGGAGTTTAACCCCGACCGGTGGCTGAGGGGTGAGCAAGAGGGGGAGGAGGAGTACAAAAGACCGGATGCAGCGGTGGGGGGCAGTCGATTCTGGCGTTTGGTGGCGGGTATCGGATCTGTTTGGGAGGGAACCTGTCCATGATGGAGGTGTACAAGGTGGTGCCGACGCTGTTGGCCACGTTTGATGTTGCGTTGGTGGATCCGCAGGAAAAGTGGTGGACTTGTTCGCGGTGGTTTTATCGGACCAAGGGGGTTGTCTGCACGTTGAAGCCGAGGAGTCCGTAATGGCTGGTTATGAGTGTGTTTTGGGTAGGACGGCGGGTCTGGTCGTGTGGTTCTCCATGCTTACTCTCCGTGAATACCCTGGTAAAGTGTCTTAACGACGTGAGGGCTACAAATTGCTTTGTTGAGTCCCACGGATAGGAGTCGGCCCCTTGTGTGAACACGTAGTCGAAGCTTGAGTTGATGAGACGGAAACAGCCAACTCTTCCCTAACAACTCCCATTTCCCGAGGCCACCTGAAAGATCTAGACTGTTGAATCGCCCAAGAAGTCGCCCTCGTCAGCCCCCTACCAACCCCACCTCTCGCCCCCCAAGCTCACGTTCCGTCAGGGCTCCGTCCCCGTCCCCGCCCCTGCCCCTGCCCCGGCCCCCGACGTCCCCTCCGCCAACGGCTTCGCAATCTGCAAGAAACCCTCCACAACCGTATACGGCCCCGCCGGCATCCCCGCCGCCGCCGCATCCGCACTCCCACCTGCCCCGATCCCCAGCGCCGCAAACCTCGTCACCTTTTGCTGGCCCTCCCCCTCCCCCTCCCCCTCCCCCTTCTCTTTTCCTTCTGCTTCCTCCTCCTCCTCCACCCAATAAGGCTGCAACCACCGCCACCCCGCCCCGCCACCCCCCTGCGCCCCCGCCGGCGGCGCAAGCGGCAGCCCCGCAAGCACGTGCGCCGGCGGCGCCGCCAACTTTGCCGCGTAGGCGTCGCTGTCGTCGTGGTCGTCGGGCCCGAGCGCGCTGTCGCTTGGCAAAGGCACGGGGACGTCCTCCGGCAGGACGAAGGGCCCCGCGCGCCAGAAGGCGGTCATGCGCGCCAGGGCGCGGGCCGTGGTTGCGGCAGGCAGCTGGAGGGGCTTTGTGGGCAGGAGGGCGGTGTAGGCGTGCACGGGGAGGAAGGGGTCTATGAGGAGGGCTAGGCGGCGTTGGAGGAGGGGGGTGTCGTGGTTGGGGGCAACAGGGGGCGGGGGCGAGGGCGGGGGCGGAGAGGTGGAGGCGGAAGAGGAAGGGGAGGGGGAGGGGAGATAGTAGGCGGTTAGGTTCGGGTAGGTGGAGGGGGTGATGGCGATGCGCGGGTCCAGGGAGGGTTTGGGTGGACTTGGGGTCGGAGGAGTGCCGCTGCCCGCGCTGCCGGTGCCGCCCGGGCTGGACTTGTCCATAAAGTACGTGTACAGATGATCCAGGTCCCAGTCGCCCTGGCTCGCCGCGTCGGCCGACGGCGGGAAGTAGCCGATCAGGCCGTCGTACGACCGGTCCGCGTCGCCCAGTTTCATCTTGAAGCTGTAACCCTTCTCTGCGGCGCCGTCCGCGCCGTCGGGATCCCACTGCTGGAAGGTGTCGTCCTGTCCGGCTTGCGGCACGCGCTTCAGCAGCGTCTTGGGCGGGTCGTTGGGGCCGCCGCCGGCCCAGGTGCTCCAGTTGCGATTCTCCTCGGTCGCGAGCTCGAGGCTCCAGCCGGCGCTCACCAGCGCCAGCGGCTTGCCGACGATGGCGGACGGGTACGAGGCGTAGGTGGCGGGCGCGTGCGGCAGCGTCTTGCCGTCCTGTTCCGGGTCGAAGCACTGGTTGACCATGTCGACGAAGCCCTGCAGGTAGCTGGTGTCGTCGCGCGTGGCCAGTTGGTCGATGAGGTAGTCGAGCTGGCGCACCTTGTTGTCCCGCTTGCGTGCGGCCAGGTAGTCGGGCGGCGGGTCGAAGGGCAGCCATCGCGGCTGCGCGGATGTGCCGTGCGGGCCGCCCACGCGCACCTCGCGGTAGAAGGTGCCGTCGTCGAGGAAAATCTGCAGGCCGTAGTCGGCGTAGTTGACCACGAGCCAGCCGACCACGGGGTTGTCCCAGTCGGTGCTGGACCGCCAGGCCGAGGAGAGGGGGTCGCGCAGGAGGAACTTGGCGTTGAGCCGCGCCGGCTGGTTGATGGCCGGCGGCAGGCTGATGCAGGGACAGCCAATGTCGCCGCTGGGGTCTGGCGCGGCCGCCACTACCGTGTTGGGCCGCGCAGTCGGGAGGGCCGGGTCGACGTCGCCCACGGTGCCAGGGTAGAAGGTGTCGGAGAGGACCGGGTACAGCGTCGGCATGGCACCGCCCACCCGCCGCGGGCCCGGGTCGATGGCCCAGATGGCCTGGCCGAACTTGTCGACAATGTTCACCTTGGTGAAGATGAGCTGGCTGTGCGTCACGGGCTTCATGGGCGACGCGCTCTGCGGCGTGGGCAGGTCGCCGTAGGGCGTCGCCGACGTCGACGCGTCCATGCGCTTCACCAGGTCCTGCGCCTTCACTTGCTGTCCGTTCACGTTACGCGGCAACACGTCCGGGATCAGCGCGTCGGCAGCCTCCTGGATCACCAGCGCCTTGCTGTTGGGGAACTTGATCAACGGCTTGACGTGGTTGCCCTCGACCGTGGTCACCAGGTGTGACGTCAGGCCCGTCAGAGGGAACGAGACCGTCTCGAGATCCTTGGCCGCCGCCATCATGGTCTTCTGCTTTGTTACGTCGAGGCCATAACTCTCCAACTTCAGGGCCGGCGTGTTCGTGAAGATCTGGTCCAGCGTCGCCGCCAGGGTCGAGCCCGCTTCCGGGAGCAGGTAGTTGCGCCCCGAAATTCGGCGGATGTCGGAGATGTTGGCCTTAGACAGGTCGACACTGCCGTCGACGCCGTAGTGGAAAGACGAGGCGCCCCAGTCCGAGTAGCGGTGGAAGCTCTGGAACTTCCAGTAATCGTCAAACGGGATGTCGTAGTAGAGGGCCTCCCACTCGACAAAGATAGGCCGCCACGGCTGCGTGCTCTGCCACAGGTCGCGGCTGCGCGTCTCGGCCCGGCCGTCCTCGTCGTGGAACCACGGGATTACCTGGCTGCCAGTGAGGTTGCTCGTCTTGGTCGTTTCACTGTACGTCTCCTTGCGGAGGAAGAACCACTCGCTCAGCAGAGCGCGCATGGCGCCTTGGAGCTCGGCAGGGATCTTCTTGACGGCCATGATCTTGTCGAAGAAGGCGCCGCATTCTTCCCACCCCGCCGCCGTCTCCCCGCCGATGACCGGCGTCGGCGGCTGGACACCACCACCAGCGTTTGCACGTGTGGGCGTCAAAACCTGGTCATCAAGGCGGACCTGTACCTTGTCCGAGAAGTCGGCGTCCCAGCCCCGGGCAATCTTGGAAAACAGCAGAGTAGGGTCCCGGCGCTGGAAGAAGCGGTCGCAGGTCGCCTGGGCCAGACGCGACGACGACGCGTCGGAACCCTGCGTCAGCTTTGCCTTCAGCTTGTCGAGCGCGTTAGTCACCTGCGCCCGCGTGCCGCCGGGCAGGGCGAGCGCGTTGAGCCGGTCGTACCACATCTGGAACCGGGCCTGGTACTTCTCCGTGTTCATACCTTCCGTGAAGCCGGACACGAAGTTCCACCACTCGGCGAACAGGTACCACTGCTTGAGGACGACCTCACGGTCCAGCGTGTCGACGGCCCTCTGGGTCGCGTTGACGTCGGCCAGCGTCGCCACGTCGGCCGGCGAGGGTACGGCGAGCGCGCCTCCACCACCACTCCCGCCGTCCTGTTGCTGCTGCTGCTTGAGCTTCCACTTGCTGCCGCTGTCGAACTTGTTGAAGGCCAACTCGTACTGTTCGTCGGTGGTGGCCTGCAGGCCGTCGACGTCATCGTCCTCGGTCTGGTTGAGCAGCCCCTGGATGCGCAGGAGGTCCTGCTCCAGGTCGCCCAGGGCGCCCGGGTCGGCATCACGGCCCTGGTGGGCGCGGCAGTAGGTCAGCAGGGCGTCCATCGGGGTGGTGCCGACGGCGATGGAGTGGCACGCCGACAGCCGCTGCCCGGCCGTCTCGGCCTGCACCTGGTCGGGCGACCAGTGCACGTCGCGGTCGAAGCCCACGTCGTACTTGCTAGCGTGGCACAGTGTCCGCGAGCTGGCCGGCTTGCCCACCCACGACGGCGCCTTGCCCGACTTGGCGTCCTTGAGCGCCATGTTGAGTGCGTCGAGCCGGTCCGAGTGCAGGGCCGTCTTGGCCGCCGGGTCCGTCGGCGCCGCCGTCTGCATGGGGTCGTCGCCGGCGTCCGAGTGGAAGCCCATGACGTGGTAGTCGGCCACGGCCGCCTCCAGCTGCTTGGTCACGTTGCCGTCGACGTACTGGAAATTGTCCACAATGGTGAAGACGTTCATGTTGTGTTGGGTGAAGTCCGGGAGGAGCGGGTTTGTCGAGGCTGCACGCCGAGTTAAGCAATTCAGGTGTCACTAGTATAGGTAGTCTGTTGGAGCTCGACGTACCCAGCACGTGAAGGTCTATATGCGGCAGGGCGTCCGTTCCCGCCGTGTCCCAGGACAGGATGGGCATTTTCATGCCGATGAAAGTCTCGGCCTGACCCTCGATCAGGTTGTCCCCATTGGAGTTGTGGGCGTCTTCGGGGCTGACGCTGATGAAGGGGGTGACATCGACCTCCAGATCGACGTCGTCGCGGAGCGTGTTGAGGTTCCGGACGCAGTCCGACTCGACGACCCACGATTCGTACCGGGGGATGGGCGCATTCAAGGGCCGAATCTTGGTTAAGTCAAGCCGGCGCGTCACGATCCAGCGGTTCGGCACGGGCCGGAAGTCGGGCGCCTCGGTCATGCTGACTTCGGAGAGGTTGGCGGGAAGCCGGGTGCTCCGAGCAGGATAGCCTTGCTGCCATGTCCGGCGCGAATGTCAAACGTCAACGCACATGCGGCCAGAGGCTGTGGCCCTTAACGGGCGGGGGGGGCACCTACAAATCGCTTCCGCTCGGAATGTGCGTACGGATCGGCCGCATTGTGGCTGGCGTCTGCCGACGGATCGTTGTTGCCGACGGCAGAAGAGCCGATGCGGTAGAATTGCGGGAGCGTCCAGTGGACGTAGACGCCCAGTCTCTTCTCCAGGAGCGCGCCCGAGCCGAGATCAGTGAGCCGAGGATTGAGCTTGGCCGGTGAAACTGAATGTAGGTCGACGTGGTCGACGAGGTCTGGCTCGATCAAGTGTTCCTTGCCCGTGCGCATGAAAGTGTAACTGCGGACACTGGTTAGATTGTGCCCACGCGGTGAGTGAAGGACCGAAGGGATGAGTGAAGACAGACTTGGGCTGTGTGATGGGCCCGATCTTGTAATGGTTCTTCTCGTCACAGCAGTTCTCCCGCAAGGTGAAGCAGGACACCGCCAAGGGCGTGAGGACGATGTCACTCGCCATGACCGGGCCAGATGTTGGAATGTCCCGGCGCCGACGGCCGACCCAGTGCTGACCTGCAGTGGTGCTCTCACAACCAACCTAGTTGCGTTGATCCTTTAAAATCGTCGTTGCCTAAGAGCTGCGTGGCGCTGGTGCACGGTGTACTAGGTACCTAGGTTGGTTGGTAAGTTGGGCACCGAAGTCACAATGTGACCGAGTGGGCAAGTTTACCCCTCTCAGAGTCAAGTGCCATGTAAATCCGTCACTCTTTCGCTTTCCGGCCAGTACCAACCGACAGCAGGCTCAACAACACCAGTCTACGCGCCTCAGTCCACACAGCGGTAATTAGCTCCGGAGGAGGCCAGGCAATTTCGAATGCATGACTGGTGTAACAGGTCTGGGCGATTCTGGAGCCGCTAGCGCCGCCGCACGACCCGATATTGCTCGCCGCTTTTACATCTCGGTTGCACGGTTGTGAGTGACTTGTGACGCAACGGATCTGCGCAGTGTATGGGGTAGGATTTCGGTTCCGCACGTGGGGGGGACTATGCGTAGAAATCGAGCAAGGTAGGTCGTAGGGGTATCTATCTCGTGGATATGGACTACGGGAAGAGCACTTCAGCAAATTCACCTACTACATTAATGTATGTAGGCACCTTATAGCACCGCCTACACCTGTAGCTCCGTCCTAAGTCCGTTTGGCTTGGGTTCGACATTACAGGCACGACCGGCGACAAATCGTCGAGTCCATCTCGGGCATGGCCCCGCCGGTGGTTCCCCCGCGGCACCTGGTGCTGCGGAACCTGGCAAAGGCGGCCGCTGGATCGGCTCCCGAGGCGCCGCCCGACCGCGATTTCATACCGCCACCCGCGCGGGGCGACATGAAGCTGTACTCGTTCTATGAGCCCTCGCTCGTCGCCGGCCCGACCTACTCCATCACCGTCAGCCAGGACGCCAACGTTCCCGACGCCGAGGGACACCCGGCCGCCCACCAACCGCTGCCCCTGAACCCCAAGACTCCCGATGACCCCAAGGATTACGTCCTCAGCCAGACCCAGACCTTTCAGGTGGCTGCGCCGCGGTTTCGGATCGAGGACAAGGACATCCACAGCAGCTATCCGCCCCAGGGCCACGCTGACCAGCCCAACATTCTGCCCCATGTCGTTTTCAACGATGCCCACCTGCCGTGGGAGCGCCGACCCGCGGAGCAGTCGCCCGATGAACAAGACCTCCTGCCGTGGCTGGCCGTCTTCCCCTTTGACTGCAGCGGACCAAGGGGCGAATTGCGGCTCACGACTGATCAGCTCACAGGGCCGTCCCCGGTCTACACGCCGCCCGCCCCTGCAGGCGCATCTGCGACCCCGCTGCAGCAGACGGCTGCATACACGCTCCAGATGACCGTGCGGGAGTACTTTGACCTCCCCAACTCATCCAAGCAGACCAAGATTCACGTCCCGCCGCTCACCACCGCCCCCGACTCGGGCTACAGCGATGCCGACGACGGACCTACCCCCGTCGAGGTCATCTTCATGTCATCTGCGCTCTTCAGAGATTTGTTTCCGGTTCACGCGGATACCAAGAGACCTGACCTGACCCCGTTCCGGTACCTGGCGCACGCGAGGAACGTGAACACGGCAGGAATGACGGCGTCTGGCATCGACGATACCGGATTATTCAGCGTGCTGTACTCAAAAAGGACAGGGCCGGCCGGTGAGGAAAGAGCTCCGTCGGGTCGCCGACTTATCACATACATGTAAGAGAGACGCAAAGCAGGGGCTGACCTGGGTTTCTTGGGTTTACAGATATTGCTCAAAACTCGCCGCCGCGGTCGCAGATCGTTCACATGATCTCGCTCGAGTACGTGGATCAGCTGGATCCGTCATTGTTTGGTGACAACGACCTCGTGGCCTTCATTTCGCTTTACCATTTTACGTACCTGTGCCAGCCGCCGCTCACGGTGGACTTCGTCGACGGTTAGTTCGTGCTTGGCTACCTACATTGCCTGCTGATTGTTTTACGGTAGACTTGCTGACACAAATCCACGGGCTGCTAGCTATGGCCGCGATCGGTCGGCAGGTGAACGACAAGGTGGTCCCGCCCCCGGCTGCGGGGAGCCTGCAGCAGAGCTGTCTTCTGCGCTGTCCCGACGGCGTACTCAATGCGGTCGAGGGCCAACTCAACAAGATCGACTTCGACCTCGCGGCCTCGCTCGAGGCGGCCAAGATGGACAAGATACAATCCGCCGTGCTCAGCCGGCTGTCGAGCGGCTTCACCATGACCCGGTACAGGACCTCGACGGGCGAGGAGACGGTGGCCTGGAACCGCGGGCCCCTAGCGCCGGTGCGGCTCCCGTCGCCGCCCGTCAGCGACTGGCCGTTAGCCTCCGACAATGGCCAGGACTACCATATCTTTGACCGCGTCTTGGGTGCCATGGACGTGTCGTACTCGACGGCCTGGAAGGTCGGGAAGCTGCTCGCCTGCTCTGACCTCGGCTTCGTGGCCGCTCTGACTCGGCACCGAACCGCCTTGCATCAAGCCGGCACCGCCGCCGCGTCCGTGGCCGTAGCGACCCAGACGATCGGCTTCAGGAGCAAGGCGGACACCATGAGCTCCCTGCCCGCTTCACTCACGGCTATCCACCAGCTGACCGCCTTTGCCTCGGATGTAAGCGGCGGTGCGGACCAAATGAGTCCGAGCCTCCGAGAACGGTGGAACCACGCGCATGCTGTTGCAGAGGTAATGGGGACCGCTCCCCTGCGCAAAGAGGCCTTCAAGTCGGCTGTCACGGCGTCGGCAAAGTTGGCGGCATCGGCGGCGGGCAGCAACGGGGCCCAGCCCTTTGACGATCTCTCGGCGGCCAACTCGGCCGACTGGGCCTTCATCCACGCATGGTTGCTCGACAGGATGTACCTTGGAGGCATCCCGTCGCACTACCTGATCGGAGACCCCAGCTTCCTCCCGGCAGAAAGCATCCGCTTCTTTCATGTCGACAAGACCTGGGTTGAGTGCATGCTCGACGGGGCCCTCAGCGTGGCGAACCATCTCTCGCGCAATGATGACGCAGTCCGCGCCGCCATCAAGGGCGAGATGGATCGCTATCTCAGGACCAAGCTCAAGGACGGCGCCGGCAAGGACCTGCACTACCCGCAGGTGCCCACCTACGGCTTCTTCCTTCGGTCGGCCGTAGTCAAGGTATTCTCGGACCTGGTGGTCGAGGTGCCCTACGCGAGCGACGAGGTGGCTGCGTCGCGGGCGCCCATCCTGGTGCAGAAGCAGATGGCGCCCGACATCCTCCTCGTGCTGCTGGATCGTGTCCCCGAGCAGCTCGACAAGATCAAGTTCTCGCAGCCGCCGCACCAGCAGCGCTTCAGCGCGGGGAACGCTCTGTTTCCCGACCGCATCGAGTTCTCCTTCTGCAAGGTGTACCCAGCCTACGACAAGGACGGCAGCCCGCCCCAGGATAACTTGACCAACCTGGACGAAGCCTCGGAGGTGTTCGAGAGGATGGGCGACGGCTCCGACATCTACAACTGGAAGACACAGTGTCTGAACCTCGATTTCATCAACACCTACCTGTTCTCGGCCACGACAACTCCCCCGGGCAAGTTCCTCACCAACCCGGCCATGAAATCCGTGTATGAGAAGCGCAATTACTCTCTCAACAGCGCCATGCTCAGCCTGCAGCTGTTTGACCGGATCCATTACCTCGAGATTGTGGCGCCCGCCAGCGGACCATCCATGAGCAACGACGACACCCCCTACACGCTTAGACTGTCGACAACCACGACGACAAGTACTGATACCGCAAAAGCAGGCACGGCTACCCGTCTCGCTGCCGCGGAGGGCACAAAGGCAACACCCGGCCTCCCCCTGGCCCCAGCGAGTTCGAGCCGTCGCTACAAGTCCAATGCTTCCGCACTGGCTCAGCCCGTTCAAACGGGCTTCACGTCCACGCTCACCAAGGCCACCAAGCCCGCACAAGCCCGACCCGCCACGCCGCTTGGGCGTGCCCCCAGCATCAGCACCAGCACCACCGGCGATGACGACGACCCCAACGACCCCGCCGGCACCATCGACGCCTGCTTCCAAGCGGCCGTGTATCCCTCCACGGTGCCCTACGCCAAGGGCCAGTCCTTTGTCTACGTCGACACGCCCTATGTGCCCGACCTCGTTTTCAGCGTCAACATCCTCCCGGGCGCGCTGGCGCCGCCCGCCGCGGGCGCAGACCCGCTGTACCTGCGATACGTGCAGTTCACCATACCCCTCGGCGACGAGAAGGACCGCGTCCAGATCCTTGCCGTGCCGACGCCTATCAAAGGGCTGGGGTTGACGCCGGCGGGGGCTTCGGCGGCTAGCCGCGGGCGTATGTTGGGCAACCAGCGTTGGTGGGTGATTTTTGTTCCTTTTTTGTTCTATTTTTTTTCTATTTTTTGTTGTTTTTATTTCTACGAGCTGCCCCGAACTGGCTCTCTCCCCTCACTCACTCGCTCACTATCTTTCTCCCCCAACAGGGTCGTGCACCTCAACCCCACGAGCTCGTACCTCTTCGTGCGCATCATCCCGCGGTCGCTACAGCAGGCCGTGCTGCTGACCGACAACCGGCACCTCAGCTTCCGCCTCGACGAGGTCGACGTCGTGGGCCTGGGCGTGCAGTCGCCGGCACCCCCGAGCCCGGACCACCGCCGGGACGTGGGGCCGGTCACTGTCGCGGTCAGAGAGGAGTACGGGTACATCAAGTCGTGGACGCCCAGCATCGCGTGGCAGCGCCAGGGGACGGCTACGCATCGGATCCAGGTGATGCGGAAGATAGGATGGACCGCGCCCTGAGCGTGCAGTAGGAGACGGGTTGCCCTAGTAAGTGAAATGGGTTGATGCCCCTGGGAGGGGGAATACCAAATACTCAATGATCAATCACATATTAATATTTGTCCGTTGTCTGTCGGGCATTTCCCGTACATACCATAATCGACGTAGCAAGGAATGAAACGAACTGTGCCGGCGCCCGTGTTTGCCACACGCAGTCCAACACCCTATTTCAACATATATAACGTTACCTCCTTTCACTTATACCTGCTAATACTCATCCCGGTCCTTCACAGGCCCATCACGCCGAACCCAGTCGAGGCGACAAACGCGCCCAGCGCCGCGCTCAACCACGCTACGCTCGAAAACGCCAGCGCCGGTGTGCCCATGTACCACCGGCCCTGGTACGCATCGACGTCGTTGCCGGCCGTCGGCCTCTGGTCCGACACGCTGTCCAGCAATGTCAGCCAAAAATATCTGTTTCTGGGTGGTTCAAGAGCGTTCGGGAGCAGTATGCTGTCTCGGGAGCAAAGCGGTAACGAACCCTTTGTTTCGAGGAGCAGGATAACTTCCTGAAAAGGGGAAAACGAGCGCTGATTTGACGTACTACGTGCTGATCCCGAGCGCCTGGCCCGCCACCAGGCACAGCAACGCCAGCAGCGCGAGCAGGCCCGCCAGCCAAGCCAGCAGCGGCGCGGCCCACACCACCCAAGCCGACGCCGACGCCGACGCCGACACCGCCGACGATGCCGCGCCACCGCCAGCGTCCGCCACAGCCGTCCCGTCCTTCTCCGTCCCAACAGTAACACCAGCACCGGCCACCGTCCCCGTGCCCCGCACCGCGGCGCGCCAGCCCAACACAGCAGCGGCCGCGCCCAGCAGGACAGCCACCCCAACCAACACAGCGCCCGCCACGTACAGCTCCGCAGCGACAACCGACTTCTGGCAGAACTGGGTGTCGGGAAACCCGGGACCGTGCGCAGCGTAGCACGCCCCCAGCCCCGCGCGTCCGAGGAAGGCGACGCGCGTGCAGTTCTGCCGGAACGAGGCCGGGTCGTCGACGGCGGTGCCGCCGTCCGAGGTCGCGGAGCAGTGGTAGAAGGGCGAGGCGAAGAGGCGCACGCCCGAGAAGGTCGAGTTGGACCTGTACAGGTCGGCGAGGGCGTAGGCCGGGTTGTAGAGCGTGGCCAGGGTGAGGCTGAGGGAGATGAGGGAGAATATGGGGGGCAGGAGGAGGGCGGTAAGGGCGAGGATGCGGAGTGCTAGGGGGCGGTGTGGGTTGGCGGGGGCCAAGGCGTCCGAGGGCTGCGAGGTGTTGTGGTGATGGTTGTGAGTGTGGTGGGCCATGGTTTTTGACCAAATTTTCTGGCGTCTTTCGAGCGGGAAACCTGGATGAACTGATTCAGGTTGGTCTGCAGATGGGAAGGACTGGGCTGCCGGAGAATGGAGAAAAAGAGAGAGCCAACTGTGCTCAAGAATGTGGTTCGATGGCCCGAGGAGCGACAGAGTTCTGACGTGGGAAAGAACTCAGTCGGCTGTTCGTCTACATGCATGATGCCGGATGGACGATGGACAGTGCGCTCTGGTCCACGCTCCGCCGGAGCCAGGTCCGGGGCTGGGCCTCTCAACTCCCTTCTTCCTCCTCACGGGCACAGATGGTGGCATGTTCGTGTTGGGTGGTAGGTACATTTATTGAACGGCCGCCGTGAAGCTCTCGCAAGCTGAAACCCTGAAACTGAAACTGAGCCAAGTTGCGGTGACAATTTCAAAACGAAGTCGACATCACACATTCGATTAACTCAGACCTCGCTGCGGGAACCAGGTCCCCACCATGACTCGTGCCCCAATTTCAGTCCATTCCCTCCAGATCAACATTGACGCCGGTTTGGCCTTTCCCAGCCCTCGCCAGCTTGTGGCTACATGTACCCCTCTTCACGTCGAGTGCTAACGCTGACCCAGGCGACTCGTCCATCCACTTGCTCGTCGACGAAACCGATATCACGAAGCCCGTCGTCAAACGGTCCGTCCTGATTGACGGTGGTTGGGAGTCCGGCGTTGACAAGGACGTCTATGGGAAGCTGGTGGGCATTCTCAACGAGATCGGCAAAATCTATACATGGCCGGAAGCCTACGGCTACTACAAGAACCAGCCAGCATTTGATGCCATCGTCATCAGTAAGCACAAGCTCGCTTCCATGTCTACCCGTCAGACTCGCGTAGGAGCTGGCACTCGCCGCTAACTGTTCGCCGTGGGAAACAGCTCATTACGATGGGGACCACTGGGGAGGCATCTCCGACCTGCTCTTTACCGAGCTGGTCGGGGCCAAGACCCGCCCTGATTGGGAGAGGTTGGTGGAGCGGTCGGGCCAGCAGATCACGGACAGCTTCAACCAGGGCGATTTCAACCGCACCCACAAAAACAACATGTACAGGTGGAAGCGGTACCGGGATAGTTTCGACATGATCGACGCCTTGCGGCCCGAAATCTTCCTCAAATCCAAGTACATGAAGTACAGCACAGGCGGTGAGAACGCCGATATCATCTTCCGCCTTGATCCCGCCACGCCCCAGGCGGAACTGTATGCAGCTGCCGCTGTGGCCGACCCGGTCTTTGGTCAGTACCCGGACACTGGACCCCCGGACGAGAGGGCCCACCTCCTGACAACGCTCTACGTACCTTATGTCTCGCCGACGCCGCAGACTCGGAGGCCAAAACGCTTCCTCGCCCCCCAGAAGAACCATGAGACGTGCCCGCTCTTTTCTTTCAACCGTACAGGCAGCGACTACAACGCCACCGGCGACAACACGTTCGCCATGTATCTCCCTTTCGACTATACCATCCCGCTCGACCCGGTTCCCCCTACCCCGACCAACCCATGGCCCGCCATCAAGACAGAGCTGGAAAATCGCCGAACCCGGAAGGTCGAGGGCCGCGCTGAGGCGCCGCACCTGTACAAGATCAAGGAATTCGTCGCCTGCGATCTCTGCAGGGTAGTCGGCATGCGCGACCAGTATCTCGGCACCGAGCTCTTCTTCGGCACCCAACTGACGGGCGTCACCGGGACTTGGAAGAACATCAAGACGCCGTCACAGCTGCTCGACTCCCTCTTCAAGGGCTCAACCCCTCCCGCCGATCTAGGGCTCTTTATCGTCGCTGGAGATCAGAGGGTCCTGTCAGTACCGCCCACCCCTTTCTTGTTCACCGTCTTCACTCGCTCTTCTCTCTTTTTTTTTTTCTTTCTTAACGAATAATCATCTTTGAACCGACCACAGCGGGACAACGCGGCTGCAAGACGGGACCGAGATTGACACGCCAGCACCCGCTGTTGCCCCCACGGGTGTGCACGCTCTTGCACCGCCTGCCAAGGAGACCGTCGCGTCGCCGATCGGCCGTGGCCGGCATTCCGACATCGAACACATCATCAACAAGGATCACAGCACGGGCGGCAAACCCTTCAGCGCCCTGGCGGCCGATGATTATCACAGGGATTCTACTCAGCGCTATGGCTCGGTACCGATGAACCAGCCCTCCATCGTCTGCATGCTGTTCTCGACGAAGAAGAACAAGGATAAGGACGACGTCGACGTCTTCCAATTCCTCGGCGGCGATGCTCTCTGGGACATCGAGGCCACCGTCGCCTGGTGGGTGGCACCCGGAGTGATGCAGGGCGGCGTCATGGTAAAGGACGAGACGTACACGGCGGATATCCCCATGATGAAGGCGAGCCAGTGAGTTTGATATCTATTGTTTAGGGAGACCCGGTTCAGCCCCCGGGAGGGATGGCCGCTGATCAGCTGCTGGGTACAGCCACGGAGCAGCCGACTCAACGCCGGCGGATCTGCTGCGGGTGCTGAACCCCAAATGCATCTTGTTCCCCAACGCCTCGGGCACCAAGCACTTCGGAAGCACCTACGGGCACCCGCGTAAGTTTCAAACCCTCGGAAGCGCCAACCTGGCCCTTTCTGATGGAAACACCGTGCCAATTTGCAGGATGGGAGATCCTTCTCTACCTTCGAGCTTTCTTTGCGCAGATGGACGGCGGCGTTGATGGGGAGGGCAAAAGCAACTTCATAAACGACCACGTCTTTGCTTTAAACTACCCATACTACCTGCGTCCCGAACGCCGTATCGGAATGTCGTAAGTACCAACCTGCCTGCTTTTGCCTGCTTTGAGCGTTAGTGGCTAACTCCACGAGAATAGAATGAAACGGATGCTGCGTGCCTTCACGGTGGACGGGCGCGACGAGAAGGCAAAAACGTACGACCCAACGAAAAATGCTGACATGAAGGCTTACGCCGTCTATCGGGCCTCGCTCAAGGAGATGTACACAATCGCCGGGCTCAAGACACAGGAGCCGTACAAGCTATGGACAGACGCGACATACAACGACATCAGCCGGTATTGGAAGCCCAAGGACACGACCGTGGAACCGGCCAAGAGGAAGGAGTACGAAGTGATGTTGGTCGAGAGGTTCAAGTTCATGGCAGCTCTTTGTCGGAAGGCATGGCAGCTCATGTCTCCGCAGACCGCCGACACCGAGGTCCGGTGCTTCCAGGCCAACTTCGACCCGATGAAGCCGAAGCAGAGACCGGATCTCTTCCAGTGGGAAGGGCCAACGTCTGGAGGGCGCACCCGGGTCGAGCCGACCTTAAGAGGTATGAAAGACGACGTCGTTGCTAAGAGCGCGGCGTCTTGGGCCGCGCTGCACCCGAAAGAGAGGCCCCCCGAGACGGCGGCGAGCTCGGCCGTCGACTTGAGCAATCATGTGTCTCGGCCCGACATGGCGGGCCAGCCGGTCAATACCACTGCGGCCAGCTTGGCAGTCAGTGCGGCTTTCGCAGCCGCAAATGCTGATAGTAGCAGCAGCAGTCAACAGCCCCCGCCACCGCCACCACCTGGCGGCGGCGACACTGGTGGGGGCATGTCCATTGAGCCGGGCGACGGCAACCCAGACGACGAACACCTAGAAGACCCCCCGGATAATGACGAGGAATCGGGTAACCGAAAGCGACAAAAGACAACCCATAACGGGGATTCCGACGACCGCCGCGACACATTCGTCGCCTTCGCCTCGCACCTGCCACTCACCCAGCCCCATCGCGCCCCTATGACGCTCGGGGGTGCGACGACAACGACAACGCCGACACCGACCACCACAATGACAACAACGGCGCCGCCTGCGGCTACTGGGTATGACCTCTTCTCGACGGCCTTCCCCGGCGAGACGGCGTCGGACACACAGGCGCCCCTGACCCCGGGCCTGGTCGACGACTTTGTCAGGATGACGGCGGCCGGCTACCTGAACGTCCGGTCGAAGCCCACCAGCAGCAGCCAGCAGGTCGAGGCACCGGCCGAGACGAACGAGTGGGTCGCTCGCCTGTTCAGCAGCGGTCTCAACATCAGCCTCGTCAGCGTGGCCGGCACGGTGGACGCGACGACGGGGAAGGCGACAGTGAGCGCGTTCGAGGTAACGCTTAACCCCCTGGGCGTCGGGCAGCCGCTGGTGTTTTCGACGGCGCGGTGCAGCCTTGCCGTGACGGGCCAGGCCGATGTCGGGGACGCTATCTTCAACGACGCCGCTCTGAAGATGTTCAAGGTGCTCTCGCTCGGCCTGGAGCCGGCGCCCAGCCGCGATATCTCTCTCGCCGATGTCAGCGCAGCCTTTACGCCGCCGTGGCTCCAGGCGATTGCCGTCCTGTTCTCCGTGTCCGCGGACACGACGATGCTCACCCTGGACGACAGCCCGGGCGCCAGGTCCCTGCTGACGCTCAGCCCCGACGACATGTACACCATCTGGGTGCGGCTTGCCTTCACGTTCCACGACGAGGCCGCGTTTACACACCAGTTCCAGACCTTTATGACCTTCCTCCACGCCGACGTCGACATCACCAGCCTCCGCGTTATCGGCAGGAGGACGGCCATGACGATGCCCAGGGACAACGACACGTCCATCGTGCAGAAGCGCGATCTGTCCATCCAGGCCGTCTTCACCGTCAAAGACCCCGAGGTCGTCATGGACGCCTATATCACCTTCCAGCAGGACACGACCAAGCTGGTGCTGCGCTTCCGCAGCAATTCGCAGGAGGTGCCCACGACTCTCTTTTCCGGCCGCTCGCTTAACAACGACGTGTTCGATCCCAGCTCCATGATCCCCCACTCGGACGACTTCTCGGTATCGGTGAGCGAGCTCTCGCTCACGCTCAACAACCCCGGGTCCGGCGGCGGCGGCGGCGGGTCCTTCGGCATCGCCAGCGCCTCGGCCCGCTTTGACGTTCGTCTGTTCGGCGCCCCCTTTTCAGCCACCATCGCGGGCCTCCCAGAAGATTTCGTCGAGCTGAGCGTCCAGCTGTGGACAGTCCTCCGGCCAACTTACAACCCGCTGATGCTCGCGTGCCTGGAAGACACGGACCTCTACGCGCCGCCTCCAGGGGATGACCTGCGGCCCATCTCGCTGGCCAGCTTCATCCCCGGCTTGCAGGAGTCGGACCTGCCGGCGGGGCTCAGGCTCGAGATCGCGAGGGCATCCCTGCGGATCAGACGTCTCGCGGACGGCAGCGCCAACGTGCAGTTCTTGGGCACCATCGCGTGCGACACGTCCGCCACCACCGACGTGCCCTGCGCGCGCATCGACTACATCAGCGTTGCGGCCCAGTGCAACCGCTCCAGCGCCGGCCAGACCGCCTGGGACGTCTCGTTCGCGACGCGGGTAACCCTCCCCCCGCGGTCCCTAGTCGACTACGCCCCGGAGGTCCTGGATTTTGGCGCCACCTACACCCGCGCGACGGCCACGTGGGAGCTCACGGCCAACGCCGCCGGGCTCCAGTTTGCGGCACTCTACAGCCTCTTCGACAGCGACGCGCAGGGCCCCGTCATGGACATCCTCGAGGCCATCAGCATCCCCTCCCTCGCCGTCACGCTCACCTTCGGCCCGGGCCAGTCCTCGCTGCTCGTGACGGGCATGCTCGAGATCGGCGGCTTGGGTTTGGACATCCTGTACACCTACACCAAGGCGCAAGACACGCCCAAGCAATGGCTCTTCCAGGCGCAGCTCGGCGCCGTCGACACACCCGTCAAGCTGGTCGACCTGCTCGGCTCCCTTGACCCGGGCTCGACCCTCCTCGCCCAGCTGCACGACGTGCCCTTCGTCCGTGACATCGAGTTCCCCGCCATGGACGCGGCCGCCATCACCACCACAGACGACCCCTACAACAGCCAAGGCGGCGACGCCCCCACGCTCCCCGACGACGCGCCCGTCTACTTTTCCGTCTCGCAGAGCGCCGCCGGCCACTTGACCGTCTGGCTCAAGCTCGCGTTTGACACCCCCGAGGGCGCCGTGTCGCTGCTGCTCGTGCAGTACACACCCAAGGCGCAGACCCCTGCCCCTGGGCCTGACTCCGACCCCGACCGCGCGGAAGGGGGCGACGCCCCTGCCCCTGCTGCCGCTGCGCCCAAGCGCCTGCTGCGCGTGAGCCTCGACCACCTGCCGCAGCTGCCGGATATCCCTGTGTATGGGGGCCCCGTGGTGCAGCCGGTGGACGCGCTCGAGTATGTCCTTGTGCATGATGCGTCACGGTCGAGTGTTGGTGGTGACCGCAACGAGCCGGCGGGGTTTACGAGGGAGGAGATTGACGAGGTTAACCAGGTAAGTAGCGCGTGCCGTATCGTTTTTCTTCTTGAGTCTTATGTTTCTTTCTGTTTGTGTTCGTGTCTGTGAGTGTTGTGGATGTGTGTGTGGTGAAGTGACTGACAAATTCTGTCCATGTCTTTCGTGGTTAGACTCTCCCCCCCGAGGCACAAATCTTGTTCCGAGACAGAGGCAAGTCGAGTCCTCGTCCTAGCGGCGGCGCGGCCACGCCCGACTATGTTCTGCTCGCCGGCCACCACTTCATGATTGTGGCGAGCGGCAGAGTGGTCGTGGACCACCTCTTTGGGCAGGAGAAGGCCCCCTCTCCCGCCCCTTCTCCCACCCCCGCCCCCGTCTCCCACGGGAGCTCGAGCGGAGGCGCTGCGGGAAGGGCAGGAACGGAGACGGGGATCTCTGGAGCATCGGACACGCCGCCGCAGGAGACGCCCGACAGCGTCAAGGGCGACTCAGGCCCGACCATGGGCCCTAACAGCAAGAAGATCGGGCCGCTCACAATCGCCAATGTGAGTGTGATTGTGTTCATTACATATCCTTGTCATCCGCTAACGCCATTGCAGGTAGGCCTTCAGGTCAAGGAAGGGAACCTGTACCTGCTGCTGGACGCGAGCGTCATGCTGGGCTCCATCGAGATGACGCTCATCGGCCTCCGCATCGGCTTCCCCATCAGCAACGTGAGCTTCAACAAGCTGGCCACACTCTCGCCGACCGAGTTTAGCCTCGACATAACGGGCATCAGCATGTACCTCAACTCGCCGTCCGTCATGATCACAGGCATGTTTGAGAAGCAGAGGACGGACGACTACGAGGCCTACATGGGCGGCGTGGCAGTCAGCATGCAGCCCTACACGCTGCTCGCTCTGGGCGAATACGAGCACACCGTGAAGCCGGCGGACTTCAAGTCGGTCTTTTTGTTCGCCCGCATCGACGGCCCGCTCCTCACGCTCGAGTTCGCCGAGATCACGGGGGTCGGAGTCGGCTTTGGTTACAACTACGACCTACGCCTGCCAGTGCCAACGGAAGTGTCCAACTTCCCGCTGCTCGAGACCACATCGACGCCGGCTAACCTCATGGATCTCATCACCACAGCGTCGGAGAGCCCGTCCAGTTTTCACCAGTGGCTGACGGCAAGGGAAGGCGCCATATGGTTCGCCCTCGGCATGAAGATTGACGCACTGGAGATCCTTAGCATTCAGGCGGCTGCCATCGTCGAGCTGGGCGCCAACGGGGCCAAGGTAGCACTGGTAGGCGTGGCGTCGGCCAGCATGCCGCCGTCTACGTCGCCACGGCCGGCCTCCGAGGGCGCCGTACTGTTTGTCGAGTTCGCCATGGCCGCCGTCATCGACATCACTGGCGGGTCGTTCAGCGAGTCGGCCGTGCTGACGCCCAACTCGTACATCCTCTACCCCGACTGCCACCTTCACGGCGGGTACGCCATGTGCTACTGGTTCGGCCCGAACCCGCACGCCGGTGACTGGGTCTTCACCGTCGGCGGCTACCACCCGGCTTTCCAGCGGCCGGGCCACTACCCGGACGTACCGGGCGTCGGCATCACCTGGAGCCTCTTCGGCGGCCTGGTGACGGTTGAGGGCGACGCCTTCTTTGCCGTCTGCCCCAAAGCGGCCATGGCCGGCGGCCACCTGCTGGCAACCTTTTCAGCCGGCCCGCTGTACGCCGCCTTCGAGGCCTGGGCATCCTTCCTCGTCAACTTCAGCCCCTTCTTCTTCATGGCCGACATCAGCGTGAATATCTCGGTCGGGCTGCGCATCGACCTTCTGTTTACGACCCTGACCCTGACGGCGTCGCGCGGCGCTTCGCTGCACCTGCAGGGCCCCCCCTTCGGCGGCTACGTCCACGTCGACGTGGGCTTCATCGGCGTCACCATCCCCTTCGGCCCGCAGCCCGATAAGAAGGCCCCCCTGACGTTCGCCCAGTTCCTCGACGTCGCCAAGGCGCCCGGTCCTGGCTCGACGGACCCGACGACCAACGGGAGCATGGTGGCCATCTCGATCCAGGACGGCTCGGCCAACGAGAAGAACAAGACGGCCATCCGCAAGGCATCCGACGCCACGGTCCCGTGGTTCGTGCGCGCCGGCGCCTTCCGCTTCCGCGTCGAGACCAAGTTCCCCGTCAGCACGCTCCGCCTGGGCCGCAGCGCCGACCAGACGACCTGGGTGGAGACGGACCAGAAGACCAGCGACATCTACGCGCGCCTCATGGGGCCCACCGTCACCGATACCATCCCCTCGCGGCTGACCGTCGTCATCACGCCCCCGCCGCCCGAGTCGCACGCCAACCCCTGGATTGTAGACAACATTGTCCGCGGCATGCCCGAGGCGCTGTGGAAGAGCTGTAAGTCTCCCGCGACAGTTTCCCTTTCCCACCTCCCTCCCTGTCCCTGTGCTCTATTTAACCATCAAATCCCATTGACCTCGCCCACCGCAGACTCCCCCACCGCCGACCCCATGGGCTCAGGCGGCAACGCCATCCCCTCCATCCTCGCTCAGCCCTCCGAGCAGGGCACAGTGCCGCACACGACAGGCTTCACCCTCACCGCGCCCAACCCGCGCATCCCGGACCAGAACCTGCCGCGCTTCAACGCCCTGACCGCGATGAACCAGGCCGTCCTCGAGGAGCCGGCCGAGACGCCGGTGCTGCCCGCGTCGGGGCCGGTGCAGGATGGCGGCCTGGCGCCGGCGGGCCGGCCCGTGCCGGCTAGGCCTGCGGTGGCTGCACCAGCGCCGGACGATGGGCAGGAGCAGATGTGGAAGGATGCCGAGGCCGCGTGGGCGGCAGCGGATAACGGGACGGGCCAGTTCTTGGCGGATTCGATGGTGGCGCTGTTTGGGTGGACGGTGGCTGTGCCGGCCGCAGACCCAAGCCCGGCGGTCGCCGTGGTGGCCACGGCAACCGCGGGGGCGGCAACCACAGGGACCACCGCAGCGGCGGGCGCGAGGGCAACGGCGGGGACGGCCGCTGGGGGACAGGCATCGGGTGGGGTAGGCAGGCTCCGGAGCGTGCCCGTGCAGCTGCAGGCCGCGAGGCCGGACGCGCTACTCGGCGGGTTTGCCGAGGCGTTTTTGGGCTGTCCGTATCTTACGGTCGAGAGTTACTAGGCGTTGTGAGCAAAAGTGACTTTTTTTTCTGTCTGACGACCGAATTCCGGAAGACGAGGGGATTAAGCTGTAGGAAAATTTCAACTACGCGTGGCTAGCCATATTCCACTGTATAAATGCGTGTTACTGACGATAGGCTGCTAGTTCTTTAGGAGTGCCTCGATCCATATAAGTCTTCTTTAACATAGCTGGTGGCAGCAGCGAGATTTCTTGCAGAGGCTAATGCGTTAGTCTTCCGTGAAACCTCGAGTTGATAATGCTTAATAGTCCTCCGGCCTAGCGCGTCCGGTCACAATTGAGCGAATTAAACGCTTTGATTATGAATGAGGCCAGACTACTGTTAAACGAGTTAAGATTTCTATATATGGTTCTGCTGCCGCGAACGGTTGTAATGGTCGGTCCGCTAGACGGGTGTAGTTGCCAGGCAGTGGGGCTGGGGCGGAGTGGGGCGGCGGATTAGGGCTTTTGCGGGAGATCACACGGCCAGAAAGTGCCGTGGCAGGCAGGTGGAGCTAGGGGCACGACGCCAGTGGCAGCGCACTGCACTGTGACGAATCTCGGGCCCCTAGGGTTCTGAAAGGGACTCCTGGAAGTATACTCTGGGTCGAGCCTAAGGTTCGGTGAAGCCAAAGGGTTTACAACAAAGGTTTTGTCTCAACAGTAGGTCTAGCGAACTGATTGTATTGCTTACTAAGGAAGCTACAGTATGCTCATAGGCGTAGAGATCGTAGTCTTAAATACATGCTTCCTCCTATCGCTCACCTTTGCTCACTCGTGAGCGGTGGTGATCGCGCTCACTCGCTTACTCTAGTAAGCGGGTAAGCGGTTATGCCCCTGGCCGGCGCCCCTAGCACGGCTATACGTAATGATTGGCTATAGGCGTTCCTGGGGGTGCCCTACCAGGCCCCTCGTTAGGTTAAATCGTAACACGATGCCCCCTCCCTAACGTCTTTTATCCTCGAAAGACGCAGTAAGGTTCAAATAGCACTAACGCCCCGTCCCGCGGTTTGTAGTGCCTTTCCTTCGTTATATACCGTCTAGCAGCAAGACTAACAATATATCTAGTTGTATAAAGAAAACGAGTTACGCCTGCAACTCGACGGCCGAACGTTACGCCCTTGCCAACGAGATTGACGCTATAGGTACCGAAGTCGAGATGCCTTATATCTATTGTTTCAAGGCTACGCTACATCCTAAATATATCGTAGCCGAAGGCTCGTCCCGCTACTCGCGATGTATAAGGTTAGAGCAGTCCTATAATAGTTTAAGTATAGCGATATAAAGTATATTATAGCTATTCTCCGTTAGCTATATAGTTACTAATAATATAGTAGTAACGAAAAATATAGTAGAGCAAAAACGAATAGACTTCGAAATTGCTAAGATCGAGGACTAGCTTACTATATTATTATCCTATCTAAACTATATCCGACGCTAGTGGCAATATGCCAACGAGCGAGGTACAGCATTGCTCTATTAGGGTATAGAGGCCCTAGATAAGGAGGATAGAGTAGTCCTAATATTAGACGAGCAACGCCTAGTTAGATAGGTATAGTCCTTTGGCGCCTAAGGTATAGTAGACTAGGAGGTAATTAGGGTAGTACTATATAGTTTAGGCGGTACCGATTCTCTCCCCGATTCCTAGCTTGCGGAGGTGCTTGGGTAAGTTCCTCCTATCTTAGTTCCTAGCGAGATCTAGTAGCATAGTAGTAGTACGCTTATTCCTTAGAATGAAGGGTTATAGGTTTGATCTCTATCTAGGTTACTAGAGGCTATATTTAGGTTTATTATACCTTTAGCTAGGGATATAATAAAGCTAGATATAGCTCCCCCTTTTTTTTTTTTTTTCTTATACTAACCCTTCCTTCTCTAATTCTACTTCTACTAAGCCTAGGCCTTCTTTATTAGCGCTAGCACCTATAGTTAGTTAGAATTCTATTAGTAGAAGTCCTAGAGTTTCTTAAGATAGTAGAGGTTTGTAGCTGGTTTTTAAAAGTTGTCTTCTAGGCTAAAGTCTAGCTATTTAACTAGATAGTCTAACTATCTATTATTATTAATATACAAATTGAAGATTTCTTTAACGTTCTATTCCTCTTCTTTATCTTCTACCTCGATTATAGTATCTAGTTATACTTTCTTAGATACTAGTTCTAGAAGCGAGATATAAAAAACGTTAGTTCTAATTTGCATTATTACTAGGATTACAAGTCAATAATTATTATCTAAAATCTTTTTATTAATCTTAAATAGTCTAATTTTATAAAAGTTAAGCTTCCTATTTAGTTATTTTATTTAGAGGTTATATAAGATAAGGTAAACTATATCCCCTCCCTTTAGGTAAGGACCCTCGAGCCTTTTCTAGTTATAGAACTTCTTTATTTATATTTATATAAACTTAAGTTCCTGCTTAAGCATCTAATATAGTATATATATCTATTTAGCTTTAACTACTACCTATAGGACCTTAACGTTTAATCTTTAGTGTAGGTTCGCTTTATATCTAAAGTTTATAAAGAACGGTGTAACTTTTGTAGTTTCTATTAACGTTGTATTATATACGAGCTATACTAATAGTAGTAGTGTAACCTAGTTATCCTGCTAGAAGTTAATATATAACTATAAATACTACTCGACGATTTAGTTAAATCGTTCTATCTATCTATCTATCTATAGGTAGTACGTAGTGGATAGTTTACTCTTTATTTCTAGACATATTATAAGTGCCTGCTAGAACTTAGAGGCGAACTTAGTATCTCGATCTATAATCCATTCTTCTAGCTATCTATATACTAAAGCGATATACCTAAAGACTATATCTACAAGTTGTTCTGCTATCCAGGTTTCTATATAGAGAATGAAGTATACCTATTTGATTAACCTTTTAACAACTATAAGGATCCTATTGTATTCGATTCCTATTATAGGGTCCTTAGAGGTTAGTAGTTTAGTAATAAAGTCTATTATTATTAAGCTCTATAGTGCCTTTGCAACTAGTAAAGGCTATAGAAGTCTATATAGCTTATAGCGTGCTAACTTGCTTTGGTTATAGAGGTTGCATTCTTTTACTACTTTCTCGACCTTCCCTCTTAGTCCTAGGAAGTTATAGTGCTAGCGTATCCTAGCAATCGTTTTAGCGATCCCTAGGTGTCTAGAGAGTTTCGATCTATAGATTTCCTTAATAAATTCCTCTTATCTATATTCCTAGATATAGGCTTTCCCCTTATACTAAAGGCATTTATAGATCTTATAAACTCCCTTGTCCTATAGCTCGTTAAGCTACTTTATATTCGTCGAGGTGTAGTCGATATATATATAGTACTCGTCTAACGAACATTGTTCCTTAAAGATCGCGCTATACTTATACTATTAAGGGTACTTTAGCGTACTATCTTTCTATTCCTAGAATAATAGTAGCGAGACGTTTTTGAACTTCTTAAAGTAGTTAAGCCTCTAGCTAAGCGCGTCTGCTCTAGCGTTCTTAGTGCCTTTAATATACTGGATTTTGAACTAGAACAACGCGAGGTACTTGTACTAGCGCGTTAGTTGCCCATTTAGTTTCTTTATTATCGTGAAGTACTAAAGATTTTTATAGTTGGTCTAGACCTTAACTTTGTAGTTTATACCGCTAAGGTAGAGTGCCTATTCCTCGAATGCTATAACGATAGCGAGCAACTCCTTATTGTAGATCGGGTATCTAAGCTGTTCCTTTATAAACTTCTTTGAGAAGAATGCAATAGGATAGAGTTTCCTATTCTCGTCCCTCTATCCAAGCACTCCTCTATATATATAGTCCAACGCGTTGGTTTCTACCTCGTATTCTTTTTCTAGGTTGGGGAGCCGTAGCACTAGATCGTCGACTACAAGGTCCTTAATTCGTTAGAACGCTTCTTACTCCTCTTCTTTCTACTAGAATTCTATATCTTTCTTCGTTAAGTCGTATAGCAGTCTTGCAATATCGCTAAATCCTTTAACGAACATCTAGTAGAAGTTAACGAATCCTATAAATCTATAGACTTCTATAGTGTTTATTAGTGTAGGCTAGTTCCTAACTACCTTGATTTTCGCTAGTTCTATCCTAATCGTTCCTAGCGATATTTTATAGCCGAGGAAGACTGTTTTCTAGATATAGAACTCGCTCTTATCCTTATTAACCAAGAGCTTTTATATATATAGCGCATCGAGTACGGCTTTTATATACTACTAGTGCTCTTCCATTATTTTCAAGAAAATAAGAATATCGTCGAGGTAGCAGACTACAAATCTATCGAGGAATGGTCGGATAGCATAATCAACCGCGGCCTAGAAGGTTGCTAGTGCGTTGGTAAGCCCGAAGGGCATAACTAGATATTCGTAGTAGCTATATAGTATACGAAAAGCCGTCTTCTATTCGTCTCCCTCCTTAATATGTATATAAGCGTAAGCGGTTGAAAGATCTAGACAAGTGAAGTATTATACGCTATATAGCTAATCCCTAAGTCGCGAAATTAAGGGTAGTAAATAGCGGTTCTTCACTATCTAATCGTTCAACTATTAGTAGTCTATATACAATTAGAGCTTACTATCTTTCTTAAGCACAAATAGTATTGGGTATCCTACAAGTAACTACGATAGTCTAATATATCCAATTCGAAGGTTTTCCTTAAGGTATTTCTTTAGTTCCTTGTTCTACAAATCGTTAGTATAGTACACCTTAAAGAACTTTAACTAGGCTCCTTCTTTAAGCTTGATTTCGTGGTCCTATAGACTATACTAGGGTAGTCTAGTAAGGTGTTTCGCTTTAAACGCTAGATATCTCTAATAGTTATCTAGGATCTATCCTTTCGCGTCGTTAGGTTATTCTATACTTATATAGTATACAAATTTATTGTTAGTCGTAATGCTAGCTACTTCTTTCTAGGTAACCCATCCTAGGATTTTAGGTTTTCTCTACCTGTTAATTAAGATTATAGCAACCTTCCTATTGTTTAGTGCTCGTTGGTTTTTATATTATTGACTACCGCCTCTTCCTAAGTCTATAGTGCGCTGCTTATCGCCATCTATCTCGTATAGTAGATCCTTAGAGGCCACTTATCGTAGTAGACTATCTCGCTATAATCCTTCGTCTACACTTATCTCGTTGGTTAGATACTCCTCTTTATAAGGTTATAGATAGCTACCTCCCTTCTAACGGATATCTAGGTTATAGTCTTTATACTAAGCATCTCCTAGTATTATATTATACTTATTATTTATATCTACAATATTAAAGACGACCTTTATCGTTTTTCTAGCAATTATAATATCTAGGGGCTTAGTTTCCTTAAGAACTAACCTCTTGCTAAATAGTCCCCTAATAATGCTAGGTTCGTCCTTATCTTTCTAGAGTATCTAGTATTGATTAACAATATTAGGTATAACGAGTATACTTTAGGACGCTCCGTCTACTAATACTATTACTTTATTTCCTTTCCATTTAGTAGCAACGTAGAGCCTTCTATTGCTCCCTCGCCTTATTATAGTCGCAATATCCTTTGTACTAATTAGGAGTTCATTGTAAGCCTTCCGCCTAGCTAAGCTCTTTCTACGCTCGCTAGCCTATACTATAGCGAGTCTTAGTAGTGTGCGGGCCTAGCGAAAGGCCTATTGTCGTTTCCCAACTCCTATTTAGTTGGTCTAGCGAGGGTTATAGTTCTAGGCGTTCAAACCTAGATTACTCCTATACCTCCTCTATATACCTATTAGAGTTTTATATATATATAGGGGATATAGTCTTCTAAGGGGTAGGTGACTTCCTTCCCTATATATCCTTGTAGCTACGCACGTTGGAGTATAAATTAAAGGTAGTTGTTGCTCAACGTTTTGCCCTTCTATAGCAGTACGTTGGTTGTAGATCCTACATTCTATATCTATATCTAGGCCGGGACTTTCCTATCTACCCCCTTCTACTATACTAGCTAGAAGTTAGCTTCGATCTTTATATAGAAGTAATACCTATAGTAGTACGCAAAGCACTAGAACTATAGGATATCAATATAGTCTATCTATACTAGATATAATTTCGTATTATTGCTATCTTTATAGAAGTAAGGTGTTCCAAGTCCTTATACTCCAACTTATTTAGTATTGAGGCTGTAGACTATATATAGTTAGCGTGCTTAGTATTCCTCTTAGGTATAAGCCGTCTGTCCTATAAGACCTTAGATATAGTCTTAGTACTCTATCTCGGGGTCTCGTTCTTTTTCGTCTTGGCCTACCCCGATATACATTATATTAGGGTCCTCCAATAGTCCGTCCTAAGGGATCTCCTATTCGTCTAGATCCCTAAGCTTAGTCTTAAGTTAGCTAATATCCTACTAAAGTCCTTGGAGCTCCTTCTTAAGCAAGTCCTTTTCTTCCTTTAGTCTATTAAAGTACTATCTAAACTCCTATTTTTTATATAAGAGTTTGAGGATCGTTGTACGGCGTTCCTCTACGAGTTCTCTAAAGTACTCCATTTCCTTTTAGAGGTACTCTATATTAGGTCTAATAGGATTGTCCTTGCTAGTATATATCCTCTATTTCCTATTAGTGTTCTAGATATATATAAGTCTCTAATCTTTGCCTAGGCTTACAACGGCTTTTTAGGCCTATACAAGGGCTCGCAGCCCTATATAGAGGTCTAGTGTCTCGCTAGTCATTACCTTAGTTTCGAGCTTTGCAATAGCTTCTTGGACCTTTACTAAGGCTCGGGTTACTAAAGGGTAGTTAGGTAGCCCCTAGCTTGCTATACGCTAGGTCGCTGCTACTATAGCGTCCTATATAGCTCGTATAGCAATGTCCTTAGTTTCTTCTATCGATAGGACTATATCCTCTAGTCTAAATAGTTGGGTATCGTCCTCGTCCCTAGAGTTATTAGTATCTAGTATACTACCTTCTAGTATAGCGCTAGCTTGCTCTATAATATAGTTGAGGTTGAATTTAAGTGTATACTCGAGGTTATTTTCTATATCGATTGGGGTGTAGATTGCTATATTAATATCCTTTATAGAGATGTTTTTAGTAATAGTAGTAGTCTCGTGCCTAGAGACTAGCTTCTAGTCCTTCTTCGAGTTCTTACAGTTCTATCGATAGTGGCCTATCTTACTATAGCCAAAGCAGGTAACCTTGCTTAGGTCCCTTTTCTTCTAGTCCTACTAGACTATACTAACGTCCATTAGTCTAGAGTGTATACTATACTATATACTATAGTACTAGCGTTTGCGTCCTAAGTTAGTGTAGGCTAAACCTAAAACCTATATATAGGTCATACCACACTTCTCTTACTAGTGTATATATAGTTGGTCGTCGATCTAGATAGCCATCGCAATATATATATCGATATCCTCGGGCTACAGGTAAACCTTAAATAGCTCGTCCTTAACGTTCTCCTTAAGGCTAAGGTAGAACAATAGCATTAGGCCCTCGTCGTTAATTTCAATACACAGCGAGTACTATTGGAACTATATAGCGTAGGCTATAGCTAACTTTATCTACTTCAACCTAAAGAGGTACTTCTATATATATCGTTTGCCATCTAGATCACTAAACACCTTACAGATCTCTATTTCGAAGGACACATAGTCCTAGAAAACCCTATCGGTAAATATATCTCTATCGTCTAGAGCCTTATTCAAGTAGTCCTCGAGCGTAGGCTCGAACCACTTAAGTGCCTGCCCCTCAAGGCGCAAAGAGACGTAAAACACCTTAGACTCCTCGCTCTCGAACTAAGCAGGGTAGTAGCGAATGTAAGCCCTCATCTAGGCGAGAAACCTAGAGAGGCCATCCTTATCGCCTCTATACTTCGCAGGCGCCTCGATCTTAGCCTTTCCCCCATTACGCCTAGCGCTTAGCCCATTAATAAGCTGCTAACTAGCGCTAGCATCCTGCTCTAGCTAATAAATATAGGCCTAGAGCTACTAGATGATTTGTCCGAGCTAGGCTATACTAGGTGCGCCTGCCTATCCCCCTACAATAGAAGGTATAGGGGAGGCTGCTACCTAGGCCCCAATGTAGAATACGGTAGGCGTAGAAGGTGCTATAGCAAATACTTCTAGTTCAAGTCTATAATAGAACTAAAAGGAGTAAGCAACGTATAACGAATCTCGGGCCCCTAGGGTTCTAAAAGGGACTCCTAGAAGTATACTCTAGGTCGAGCCTAAGGTTTAGTGAAGCTAAAGGGTTTATAATAAAGGTTTTATCTCAATAGTAGGTCTAGCAAACTAATTGTATTGCTTACTAAGGAAGCTATAGTATACTTATAGGCATAGAGATCATGGTCTTAAATATATACTTCCTCCTATCGCTCACCTTTGCTCACTCGTAAGCGGTGGTAATCGCGCTCACTCGCTCACTCTAGTGAGCGGGTGAGCGGTTATGCCCCTAGCCGGCGCCCCTAGCGCGGCTATACGTAATGATTAGCTGTGGGCGTTCCCAGGGGTGCCCCACCAGGCCCCTCGTTGGGTCAAATCGTGACATGCACGCAAACTAGTTTTACGCTAACTACAATTTTATAACGAATTCTATAAGCGAGTCGGTTATATAAGCGAGCTAGTTACTTTTTACCACCTTTCGAGTACAATCCTCCATTGTAATAACTATAATAAAACTATTAACTAACTATAATTATAGATATAGTGATTACAACCTTTAATAGCTATAGCTAGGTAAAACTAGCTTAGTCTAGGAATCGCAAATAGATAATAGTTATTCAGGGAGTTAATGCCCTTAGCTAGCTCTTCTTTAGTTAGAGTATAGCGGGCTAAGCCCGGTGTTGGCCTTAGCGACCCTTGGCCGACCCCTAACGCTACCCCTAATGCTATCTCGGCTAGCTACCCTTGACAATAGCGCGGGGCCCACCACGCGACCTATATCCCTATCCAGTTAGACAAAGATCTTGTTATGGGAATAATCCTTTAGTCTCTTCCTTCTTTTTTCTTAAGATTAGTATACTTGTCACAGGACAGTTGTGACGAATCCCAAGATGGTGGCGTCTAAAAGGGACTCCTAAAAGTATTATCGGGTAGGAGCCTCGAGGTTCGGTAAAGCCAAAAGGTTCACAACAAGTGCACAAGCAAGTGTCTCAACAGTAGGTCTAGCGAACTACTTGTATTGCTTACTAAGGAAGCTACTAGGTGCCCGTAGGCCTAGCGATCGTGGTCTAAAATACAAGCTTCCTCCTAACGCTCACCCCAACTCACTCGTGAGCCGCGGTGATCGTGCTCACCTGCTCACCCCAGTGATCGGGTGAGCGGCCATGTCCTTGCCCGGCGCTCCTAGCGCGGCTATGTATAATGATTGGCTGGGGGTGCGTCTTGGGGCGCCCCACCGGGCCCCTCGTTGGGTCAAATCTTGACAACAGTCGTGTCCAGTGTGATCTGACTGCAAGGCGGCCTATAATGACGGCGTTGTAGTGGGCACTCTATAAACTCTAATATAACCGTGTAGTAAATTGAGGTTATTAGTACTAATATTCGATGCCCCTTCTATTATACTAGAGGTAGAGAATAGAGGGCTTAGTTATATACTATAACTCTAGGCTAGGTTATCCCTAGCTAGTTAGCAAGTGTTATTACTCGCTAGCTAGTTAGAGCTGTTATATAACAATACTTATAGAGTCGTTACTAGCTGGTTGCAATACACTGCCTAGGACCATTTTATTGAACTGGTGGTTGAACAATCAACACACCAAACCACCCTCAACAGGCTGGGTTATATAACGTATAGGAGGAGTGAGCCGTCCGGACGGACGAATAGAGAAACGCAGCTACAGTGCCTCAACAGGCCTATAAAAAACAAGTAAAAGAAGTCTCCGTCTGGTCAGACGGAGAGGAACCTCAGGAGCTCAACAGCATCCGTTGGGAAGAAGAGAAAGAANTATCTAAATACTGTACATGATGCGCCAGGGCCACATGCCAAGGCTGAAAAACACAAAAATGCGACCCCTGTCAGCTCTTCTGAATGGATGTGTGCAATCCACCCCAGTTCATAATAGAGGTCTCTTTGCTCTATAAGGCTAACGAGGTACTAAGCAAGCGCCGGAGAGCTAAAAGGACACCTGTACAGCATAGAGGATCGCTTGTCGTATAAGATGCAATGGATCTAGTAGGCCAGAACGCTATAGGTAGGGAGGGAGAGCATGAAACGCAGCCGGAGAGTAGTGGTGCAGGGGGGGGTCCGTACGAGTGTTCGGTGCTGCGGTGTGTGTGGCAAGCCTGGTCATAATGCCCACACTTGCCAGGAGGTTGCAGAAGCATCTGATTCAGCTGTTTCTAATGTGATTATCGTAGGTTCCTAGTGTTGTTGGGTTGCAATTGATAGTGGTTGTAGGCAAGGTAGTAGGGGGGTCACTCGCTGATATGGGTCACTCGCTGATAATGTACGTTAGGTTGAAGAAAACGGAATCCTGGATTCGGGCTTTCTCGAACCAACCGCCCAGGTCTGGGACGCTCGTTGGAGGGCAGCTCCGCCAGGCTGCTTGCTGCCCAGGGCTGGGGCACTCATTGGGGAGAGGGGTAAGGTAGGGTCGTGGATCCACTGATGAATTTCAGGTACCAAGTATTACTTGGCTGCGATCAAGCGCCCTGCACTGTTTAAACACCCGAGAATGGCGGCCCTGTCCTGCCAAATTCGGCGGCCAGAACAGCAAATCCTATACTTAATCTGGAGATTGCATGGACATTCGTATTGATAGCTTTCTCAGTAGGCAGGTATGCGTCGCACCTGGAGTTGACGAATGGCACCTGGTAACAAACTTGGCTTGTACACCGTGACGATCGGGATTCTCCTCCATAGCACTAGATGCCTGCCTTCAAAGCAGCAACCCGACCTCGCCATTCACACTGGCAGCCCACGTCCCTTCCCCGTCTCCTCCCCAACCTCAAGCCCATCCACCGGCCTAAACCGCACAAACAGCTGCGGCCGATTCCACATAACATGTATCGAAAAGTCCCGATCAAACTCCCTATCCTGCCCACTCACCCCCTCCAGATCAAACGTCCACAGCACCTTGCCCAGAAACATGCGGGTCTGCGACCAGGTAATCTCCCGCCCCGTGCAGTGGCGCGGGCCCAGACCAAAGGGGATGAAGGACTTGAGGTTGTCGTTGGCATAGCGCTGGTCGTACAGCGGGTGGTCGGCGGGCAGCCAGCGCTCGGGGCGGAAGAGCAGCGGGTCGGTGAAGTAGCGCTCGTGGCGGGTGGCAGTGAAGGTGCTGATTAGGACGATGACCTGGTTTGAAGTAACAGTGAGTAAATGTGGGTTGGGTGAGAGTGAAGCGGGGGACTTACGCCCTTGGGCACGTATTGGCCGTCGACGGTGGCGCCGGGGCTGATGCGTGGCATGCCATTTGGGGAGGTCATGAAGATGCGGAGGGTCTCGTGGATGACGGCGGTCAGGTAGGGGAGGCGGACGAGTGCCTCGTGAGTGACGTCGTTGTAGGTTTTGAATGAGTTGCGGAGCTCCCTGGTCAAGGCTTCGTAGGCTTTGGGTGTTTTCAGCAGGTAGAAAATGGCCGCGTATAACATGGTCTGAACCTCGCATCAGCATGGCACCCCAACCAGCGGAATTTTCTTGGGTGAACAAACCTGCAACGGATCAAAACCTAGAATGAACAGCTGGAATGCCACCTGTTCAATGTGCAGAAGCTGCTTTTTGTCGGTCGGGGGCGGGTCTTCAGGTGAGATCATGAAGTCCATAAAATCCGGATGTTTTGTTTTCCCCCGTCTGTCGATGCGGGCCTGCACCTCCGCCTTGTTGGCTCTGAAGATGGAGGGGATTGCCCGGGCGATGCGGAACGGGACAAAGAACGGCGCCAGGAGCGCAATTGCGGGAATCTTCTTCGACAGTTGCACCAGCAAACTGGCAAAACTTGCCCCACAGAGTGTCTCAATCATGTCAGATGTCTTGCCGTCCTTGAGATGGGTCGTCTCGCGGCCGTACGCCAGATCGATGGCCATGTCGACGCCGAGCCAGAGGAGCCAGTCGTTCATGAGAAGGCCCTCGGGCCAGTTGCCGACTTCTTTCATCCTCTTGACTTCTTGACGAAGAGGTCCATGTAAGCGTCCACCGTCGGCTCCTTGTCTTTGATGGCTCGGTTGCTGAACGCCGGCAAGACCTTCCTGGCCACAGCCTTGCGCTTCACCGGGTCGTTCTCCCAGCTGAACCCCAGATCGCCGGTGCCAAAGTCCATGCGATCGGTTTTGAGAAACAACTCCTGGTTTTTGACGGCAGGGGTGTAGATGTCGGAGGCAGCCTCGGGCGTGAAGAAAATAATGTCGTTCGGCCCAATGCGCACTGCATCGCCATACTTGCGAAACAGCTGCTCTTGGTACCATGGCGATCGACCACGAATCCTAGGCCAGTAATGCCGGTTAGCATGTCTTTCTAGCGCGTATTTGACACCCCTGCCCATTTCTAGCCGCGCGACACTGACCAATGGTAACAGAACGGGATGTAGGTGATGGCGTCCAGCTTAGGACCGGGGAACTTCGACGCAGGGTGGAAGTAGAGCAGGTAGGTTGAGCGGGCTGCCACGTAGGCCGCTACAGCAAAAGCAACCAGCCAATACCACGGAGTTGTCTCAACAGTGTTGCTGAGCCAGCTTGGAGTAGCCATTGTGTTTGTTGCTTACTGCACAAGAACTGCAAAGCTGTCGTTTTGGTGCAAGGTTGAGCACCAACACCGTGAGCTGCAATTTCGACTACATATCAGCAGTCGTTCTTTGTTTGCCTCGAGCAAGGGTGGCCCGACATCTGAGCTTCGCTAGTTCGGACAAACAAAATCGAAATTCAGGGGCGCATTATTGGCAGAACAAGACACACAATGGAGAGCTGTCAGTATTGTTCTCGGCCCCGCCCACCCCGCGGAGTATTGGGCTTATATTGCTCCCGTTCGGTGGCTTGAGCCAGCTGGGTGATGGAGCTGGTTTTTCTGTGACAAGTATATTGTGTGCTTCAACTTTCCAGGTTCCGAGCTTGGTAATTTGTCTCGATTCTGCTGAACTCCCAACCGAAAGCCAGCTGTGGTTCTTTGGTCCACAACAGACCTTCCAGCACAGCAACCGATGCCAAAAAATCTCATCCCGGTACAGTATGCTGCATTTAGGTAACCAGAGACATACCAGTCATACATTGCTACACTGTGCAGCGCCCTGGGGATTATGCTCTATGTGCACGGGGGGGAATTCCGGCAGTGATCCGTTGGGTCCGGTAACAGGGCAGCGACCTGCAAGCCTACCAGCCTATTTATAAAAGGGAACGTGCCCCGCACGGGATCAATGGGACACAGACATAAAGCCGTTGAATACATACCCTCCAGACGCTCCAGGGTAGGGTTGGACTAGCACGAGAGCGAGGCAGGATATGAACATGAATCTTGTCAACGCTTCAGTTGATTCCGGGACACCGTCGATTAGGGGAAGCTGGGTCATAGAACGGTAATTATACCTGCATCACGAACACTAATCTAGACACGAACATTAATCTAGGCACGATCAAGAACGACTAACAGGACGTTTTCATGCCCACCATTGATTGTTAACTACACATGACTCTGATGAATGTGGGAATCATCCGTGGCTCCGAGTCGCAACTTCATGCCCAGTCTTTGCAACCAGCGGCCTTTTCTCATTCAACATGCGCTTGACATTGTGTCCACGTCCACCATCTTTTTTGCTGTCACACAAGCCAACTCCCTCAACTTGGCCCCGCCACCGGTGACATAACGCCGAGGTGAATATACCATACAGCTGCTGAGACTCCGTTATATCCGATGACGCGCGGAGCCAAGCGGGACCAAGCGGAGCCGTGCGACCCCGCTTCCGCCTCCGGGAGGAACCACGTTTCAAGTCGGGATCGGAGCTCGTATTCAAATCTTCAATATCATCCATTGCGATTCCTCCTCGTCCTTGCCATCGCCTGGAAAGTCACCTCCGTCCGTACAGACCAGTGACTCAAGCACCCCAGCTCTCCGAGACCATGGATGCTAATTCGCTCGACCCGGCTGAGAACCGCCGGCGCATGGCCGCCGGCGAGCTGTACTACGCCTTCACGCCCGATCTCACCGCCGACCGCACTCGCTGTAGGGTCGCCAGCGGCAAGTTCAACGCGCTATACGCCGGCGGGGCGTCACGTAGAGAGAATGTCGTGGCGTTCAACGAGTACGGCTTCCGGTCACTCTTCATCTGCTGCACCAAGCCCCTCCAAGACGCTCATCCCTCCTTCGTTGTTCATGGCCGTTGTTTGACACACTCCTCTGACGACGTGCAGAATCATCGGCGACAAGACCCCCCTCCCGCCCACCCCCACCAACCCGGACGAGGACGGCGCGCTGCTGGGTGACTACCCCTGGGTCGACGGCCCGATCAAGTTCGACTACGGTGTCAACTGCAAGTGCGTGCCCCCCATCCCCCCCATCCCCCACATCACCAGAGATGCCCAGAGCTCACACAGAGACGCAGATTTGGCACCCAAGTCTACATCAACAGCAACTGCACCTTCATCGACACGTGCACCATCGCCATCGGCGCGCGCACCCTGGTCGGGCCCAACTGCTCCTTCTACTCGGGCGGGCACCCGACAGACCCCTTCGTGCGCAACGGGCTGAGCGGGCCCGAGTTTGGCAAGCCGATCACCATCGGCGAGGACTGCTGGCTGGGGGGAAGTGTGGTCGTCTGTCCCGGCGTGACCATCGGCCGCGGCGTGACGGTCGGCGCGGGGAGTGTCGTGACGAAGGATGTGCCGGATTTTGTGGTGGTGGTGGGGAATCCGGCGAGGGTGATTCGGAAGTTGGAGGCGGGGGAGAAGGCAGGGCAGCACGGAAAGTAAAGGGGGTTTGCGAGACTGTGTCGGAGCTTGAACGCTGTCGTACTAGACACTCAGCGGCTTTTCAAGCGGGAGAGTCAACTTGAATGGCTCCAGTACAGCTTACCTCGGCTGTGTCGAGACCTAAGCGTCCGCTCACCCACATGCATCCACAAGACATGGCAAGCAGAGGGAGTTTTGCGGTGACCGTCACATCGTGATGATAGGATCGGTAGGTGAACCAGGTGAGCTGGGAGACCCTCCTCACTTTGGCTGCGCACCTAAGCCCACAGCCCGATGCGGCGCAGCCACCTACCTGCATATTGAGCTGCATGTTGATTGGTTGTGCCGCTACTTTGGGGACTTGCCGAGCCTGCATAAGCTGCGAAGCCGGGCCTGTGCTCCCCCGCGGGGGGGGGGGGGGTTGAGGCAGAGGCTTCCATGACGATCTCAGCTCTCAACATTCAGCTGACCGCCAGGACTCCGTCGTCGTTTGGTATCCCTGTTTTGCAGCTTTAAGCTCACTTCAATGCCCTTGCACTAGATACTCGCTCCTCTGGCGTTGTGCCGTTCTCAGACTCTTCGCAACTAGCCTCTACAACGCCCTATCGATCTTCCCGGACTGTCTGAGAGGCTGTTCGCCTGCGATGAAACGACAATTGGCCGCTGACGTCCTCGTCCTCAACCAGAGAGCTCTTTACGTACTTGCCCAGAACGCCACGGCTACGGGGTCAGACGTTCCCGTTGCAACAGTAGGATGGCACGCGAATTTGAGCGGCCGCGGCACCCTGTCCCTACTTTACAGTTGCCTTGTCATCATCTTTGCCAGTACCTAGGCTGTTCTCCACGTCAACGTCCCTGGACGTTACGACAGCACCTGGACCAAATTCAAGAGAAAGGTCAAGTGGGTGGCCACTACCATTCTGCTCCCTGAGTTTGTTCTTTCAAAAGTTGTCTGCGAGTTGCGTCTTGCCCTCAAGGACCTATTCGCGTTCCGGGAGGTACTCGAAGAGAACGACGAGGACTACGCGTGCGAGCAAGTTCACTATTGCTAGGGTCGGAAGCTTGTGCAGGCGTGGCGTTGGGAAGTCAAATATGGTCGTGTTGAGCGGTCCCTCTGCCGCTTGATGGGTCTTCAGCTGCCGAGTCTTCGGCGGGCTGACGAAGAAAACTATCACGCGGCGGCTGAGGCGACTGGCTGCTCAAGACGATCGCGGTACTGCAGATTGCCTAGATCATTCTGGAGGTTGCCGCGCGCGGTATCATGGGCCTGGCTGTCACACAGCTGGAGATTGCCACCGAGGCATTCTCCGTCTTCGCGGTGGCCACTTACGCCGCCAACTTCTGGAAGCCCAAAGACGTATCCTGCCCCATCCTACTTCGCTGCCAGCCCTTAGGCAGAGCGGAACACTTCTACTCCGACTAGACTCAATCGTTTGTTAGTCGTCTCGCGACCCCGGCCGAAACCCGCGAGCAAGGCAAGCGGCCCATTGACACGTCCCGTATTCCAAATGACATGGTATGCATGCCGGATGAGGAAGAGGTGTCCCTAATCTTCTACCTGATGGCTGTGTTGGCCTTTCTTTTTGGCGGCCTGCATCTCTTGGCCTGGAATTTGGAGTTTCCGTCGCCCGTCGAACGTATCGCGTGGAGAGTCGCCAGCATCACCTCCCTCGTCGTCCCCTTACTATCCCTGATAGCCAGTCTGGGAACCAGCCATCTTGCTGCCGGTTATACGGACAAGTTATTGAACAAGCGACTTCTGCAGAGCTTTGACTTTGTGATGCAGTTTCCGGAGCACTACTTGGATCTTCTGAAAGAACCTGTCTTCGTTGTCTGGGGGTGGGAGGCTATGGCGACTATAGTCCCTAAACCGGCCTCTGGCCCCCGGAGCTTCAATAGGTCCACTCACGAAGTGGTAGAAGCGGCCACGAGGGAGATGGCAGCAGCTTAAACTTTACAACAAAGCAGAAGATTTTGGGTCAAGTCGGTTGCCCTCGTTCATTCGCTTTCCCGATTCCTTCACCTTCTTTCCACAGCCAAGGATGGCGTTCGAGATCCACGGCTTGCGCAGAATGTGGACACACTTCGTTTCAACCTGTAGCTGCTATTTTTGCCTGATCTGCGGGATATCTGGAACAACTACGAGGAGTCTTACCTGCGGAAATTATTCGGGAGAACTGCCACGCCGCTCCCGCGTGTCAGATGCGCCAGCCAGATCATGGCTACATTTGAGCACTTTCAGAGACACGTCGATTCAGTCGAGGAGATTAGGGGTATTTGCGACCGGGTCTCCCGTTTGTTGACAATAGCCAGTGGAACCCTCTACATTGTCGCCCGATTTGTCATTCTCATACTACTTTTCACATCCTTGGGGGCGGTCCCGCCGGGTGTATATGAGAGCACGCCCTGGACACGATTCCTACCCAATATCTCGTAAGCTCTTGGTTTTCGATACCTAAGCTTGTCATCTTCTTCCTGTACATACAGGTATACATACATGAGTCCATACGACATCTTCTGAGCCATACTATCGCACAGCTGCACCTTAGTGACGCACCCAGGCAATCTTCAGCGAAATCTGATGCATAATCTGGCATGAGCGACTGTTCAAAGTGAGAAACCCTATAAATTTCTTTCTTGTAGACTCAACTACCTACATGTATGGGGTTCCAATTCTCTGTCCGTCGTACACGTATAAGTACCCTCCTCGCCTCTCCTATCATGCCGCAACGCCGCCAGACTTATACCCGCCATTATTTTACATTTCATCTGTAATACCTAGTCCCCCCCTTTCCCAGCTCCACCCTCCTTACCCATCACACCGCCCCATGCCCGTCCCCGTCCCCTGCTGCACCACCCCGCTCCACCGCGACCCGCCCGGCAACTCACACAGCCCCTGCGCATACGGCAGCTCCGGACACAGCCCGCGCCCATCCACCAGCTCGGGAACCATCGCCTGGCCATAGATCTCGTTGGGAAAGACATACGGCCGCTGCGGCTTGCCGTCCAGCTCCGTTCCCGGCACCTGCTGCTGCTGCGCCGCCACCGCCACCTTGCGCCGGCGCGCTCTGCGGACCAGCACGAAGATTATAATCCCGATCGTGAACAAGACGACTGTCGCGCCGACGGCTATCCCCGCTGTCGCGCCGGGTGAGAGGCCCGCGGTGGAGGGTGGTGGTGGGGATGTGGTGAGCGGGATTTGCAGCGCGAGAACGACGCCGACTGTGACGCTGACGTCTTGGACTGTTGTTGGAAGCGGTGGGGTGCTGAGGGACGAGGTTTGTAGGTAGCTTTGGCAAGCGGACTGGGAGGCGAGGGGGGTGGGGAGGGGTAGGAAGCCGCTGGGTGGGGGTTAGTTGAACATTTGCGGTGAGGGGTGAAAGGGTGCTGGTGTGAAAGGGGAGGGAGGGATGCTTACGAGGGACAGCAGGCTGCTGAGAAGACGGTCGTGTAGTCGACCGGGCACCGGAGGACGCTTCCGGTTGGAAATGGGTTTGTGGTGCCGGTTGTTGCCTGCAGATCGACGGGAAAGGGGCAGCACTGGGGTTTGTCGAACGCGCAGCCCACGACAGGGGCGAAGAGGTGGGCCATGGGCAATGTAAGCAGCGTCCAGGTTGGGGTTCCGCAGTCTCCTGTTAAAAGCGGTCGGGTTGTATGGCTTGCTGTGGTGGTGGTACTTGCGGTTGTAGTCGTAGTTGTGTTTGTCGGTGTGGGTAGCCTGCTGCTTTGGCTCGCCGATGGGTGTACTGCAAACATACCACAATGTTAGAACTGGTTCGCTAATCAAGTTGTGGGGACGGAATACCGGAGGTTGATGAGGAGGAGCCGGTTATTTGTGCGAGAAGCCTGAGAATCTCTGTGTCGGTACTCTGCCATGCGACCGGCACGGCGTCGGCGTACATAAAATCCGCGGCTGTGAGGATTGCAGTCGTCAGGGTGTCGGTGCTTCCAAACGTCTGATTCCATTCACTGATGGCGAAAACATTGCTGAATCCATCGTAGCCGCCCTGCCAGCATACGCTGTGGGATGCGTAAGCTATCTTCATAATGCGGTGAACACCATATCGACGAGAGGGAAAAGCACCTACTGATTCCAACCATTTACGCACGCAAAGTTGCTATGTTAGGCTCGCCGTCAGCCATACAATGTCAGTCTACGATTGCAGAATCGAAGGGCACAGGAACCCACTGGGGACAGCACAAAGACGCTGTTATGCTCGCAGGAAACGTAGTGCCCGTCCACGTACAGGCGTACCAATACCCGCTCGGGCAAACGCCCGGGGAGTAGTAGTAGTCCTGGCCGAAGAGAAATGATATTGTCGACGAAGGGTAGCATTTGGTAGCGGGATCGTAGTCGCCCCAGTGGCCCATGAACATGCTGTAGCCCGAGCCCGGTGAGGAAATCAGCCCGGTCAGTGAAGTTATGGTGCTAAGGCAGGACGCCGGCGGCGTGAAGATGGTGGTGACCGGCCCAACATTGATGATCGTCATTGTGCAGGCCTTTGGTTGACCGATCTGAATGCTGGTGAACTGGCGGCCGCGAGTTGGCCTAGCCCTACTGACTTAGAGCTGACTGAGAACTGAAACTGGCTGATTAAAGATAGAGAAGGGCCTCTCTTGAGTTTAACTGGCGGCGAGGTAGTCCCAGACCTGATCTCTCCTGTCCAGCTGCACCGCCGTAAGGGGAGGGGGGACCGAGGTACATGACGAGGCTGAGATGCGCTGTAACATGGCTATCTATCTGTGGATGAGACCGGGACCAATAGCTCAATACAGCCGGCGCCACGCTGCACGTTTGGCACGCCAAGGACGGAGACCGTTCGGAGATGACCCGAGTCTCTGCCCTCACAGCCATCAGCTGGACCCTGGCGGAAACTGTTGCGGCGCAGTATATTAGGTTTGGCAACCCAACCGTCGTACGGCGAGGCTTTTTCCCATTGCTGCTATCTGAGGCTTTCAGCCACTCTTACTCTCCAACGGAGACATGACATGTTCTTATGGGAGGGTCGCCCGGGTGATTGATCCTGGCTGCCTGAATACCTAGGTAGGTAGCCGCACGGTGTTGAGCGCACGATGATGGATTTTGTTGGTACCTTCTCACCTATCTACAGATACCTATTCAGGCTTGAACCCGACAGAACTCAGCCAGGTTCGCTAACCAGCCCTGTCATGCCTTTACCGGTCAGCGGCTGACCCCGCCCGGCGCTTAAGTGCCAACCGTGCCGCCCTCCTTGTCGACGTGGCACAAGGCCCCAAGCTCCCACAACTTAGAGCGGCTGGTGCAAGGTAAAGCTGGGGAGCAAGTCGTTTTAAACCCTCTGCCCACGTGGCTATCACACTTGTCGGACGTGGGCCGTTGCTTCAGGAAAGCTGTGTGCCGTATCATGTGCGTCCCCCGGATTGCCTTTGCCGGCTCGATATACACGTTTACGGTCTTTATCACGGGCCCCAGCGTTCCAATGAGAAACCCGTCATCTGCCCTTGTCAGCTACTGACTTTGCGATGAGTTGAACAGACATACCGCCCACCTCGTCGAGAAACACCGCAGGGCAATGCCAAGAATGCGAGCTGAAATGTTGTTGAGACCGCGGTTGCATCTCGATACGACGATCACGTACAACTGGCGGCACAGAGACCTGCCGTGGATTACATGAATGGGGGCCGCAGCAGCTTGAAAAAGACCAGGGGTATGGCCAGAAACAACAACCGCAAGGAATGCCTTCTGGGTTGTCATGTGGCAACGTTGCAATGTCGAACCGTGCCCCAGAGGGACATACCCGTGACACAACGTCCTCTGGTAAGGCTGACAGTATGAAAGTTGCCTCTACCGCGGCTCCCGGTGACTGGAGATAAGTCTCCAGTCCACGAGCAAATTCGGGGGCAGAACGCGGGACCGCTGCGTTCCGGGCGACAGACACCCACTTCACAACATGATAAACCAGTAGAGGGACACAGTGTGTCTCAACTCATGTTCCGAATCCGTTCTGTCGTGTGGCCAGTACTCGACATGTACTCACCCACTAAGTGTCTACACGCCCCCTGCATGCGGCATGAACCACCGTCAGCCTCGCAGCACGATATCCACACTCGCATGTTATGAGTCCGCGTGAGAGCCTAGGGAACCGACAGCTTTGCTGGCTAATGGCTGAAGGGAAGGGACGAGAGGCGAACGGCAAACAGATGTTGCAGTCTTGTGGTACCGACGGAGTTGGCTTTTGCACCAGAACTCGGCATGCAGGCGCTGAAATACTGTTCAATTGGTCTGCCCTAACCAGCGTCAACATCGGGAGGGGATGTACCAAGAGGTCAAGGGGGTGTTTAGCGTCGCAAGGCTGCCAGTCTGTGGCCACCACGGATTCCCGCTGCCCTCATTCACCTCACCGTTTCTGTCCATCCCTCGATCGCCAGGGAAATGACCACCCCGACCCAGAAGACCGGAAGCTTGCCGCCTTCGCTGCATCCAACTTCTGGGCGGCGATTCCCTGTAATATCATCCACCGCTTCTCCATATCGTCTTGGCTCAACACCGGCTTGCCGCCGTGGACTTCAGTGTCTGGATCCTCCTTGCCGTTGTAGGCACCGTCCTTCAACCCCAGTACCTGGCAAAGAGCATCCGCTTTGCCCAGCAGCCAAGCCTGGTGCGTCAACCCATGCTTCCAGTGGTCCGGCAGGGCACAGTACCCGAGATAGCCGCCCAGCAGCGCGCCCGCAAAGCAGGCATTTGTATCCGCGTCTCCGCCGCGCATGATCAGGTCCGTGATGAGCTCCTCAAACAGCCGAGTTCGACCCAGCAGCTCGCCTCGACTAGCCGCCACCCTCCGAATCGCCATCCTTAGCAACACCACCCCCGACCCCAGCGTCTTATACACATACCCAATCGACGTCCGCTCATCCAGCTCCAACCCCTCCAGCCCCTTCTCCGGCTTCACATACCTCCACAGCTCCTCCCTATCCAACCCCTTCCTATCCAGCCCCTCCCCCCCCTTCCCCTCCCCGTCAAACCACCCCACCGCCCGCTCAACCACCCCATCCACATCCCCCTCCGTTGCCACCTCCCCCCTCACAACCCCCCTCACCAACCCCACCCCAACCACACACGCAACCACACACCTCGGATCCACATGCGTAACCCTCGACAACCTCGCCGCAAGCGCAAACACCTCCCCCTCCGCGCGCCACAATCCCACCAGCCCGACGGGATGGGTCCTCATCAAACTCCCGTTCGGCGCCACCACTCGCCCCGTCCGCTCCCAGTACCCCCGCGCCACCGCCTCCGGGTCGTCCTCAAATCCCTGCGTGGCAACCACCGTGAGACCCAAGGGCATGGTATCCAGCGGGCGGAAGCCGGTGCGGGCCCAGGAGCGCAGGCGGGCGGCGAGGTCATGTTGCGTTGGCAGCGGCGGTTCACTGCATGTTCCCTTGGGAGATCCATCTGTGGTGGCGGTGTGCAAAAAAGACAGCAGGATGAGCAGCGCGTGGTCGGTGTCGTCGGTCCAGTGGCCCGGTTCCTTCGGCGCGCGGTGCAGGTCAAGTTTGAAGGGGGTGGGCGTCGGGGCGAGGGTGAAGGTGCGGGAGGGGTAGGTGGCGCCGGCGGAGGCGGCGGAGAGGAATTCGGTGTAGAGGCCGATGGCGTCGCCGAGCGCGGAGCCGATGAGGGCGCCGGCGACGCGGTCGTGGAGGGTGGCGAGGAGGAGGGGGTTTGTGATTGTTGCGGGGAGCGGGGGGTGGTGGGATGTGGGCATGGTGGGTGCTGTGATGGGACGAGAAGTTGAGAGTAATGGATGGCGATGATTCAACGTCAGGCGTGCAGTGAGATGAGTGAAGTTGTGCGAATTTCAGGGTGGTCTTTAATGGGTGTGTCAACGGCAATGTCACTCATTCACCTGCTTGAGTTGACGGCAACGGTGCGAGGGACTACAATGAGGGCGTCCGTGGCCACGTTCTTCAGCTAAGCAGACCAGACGCCGACATGGCGCGTTCAGCCGCTCAAGCCACCAACGGCCACCATGACGTGGATGGCTGGGTGTTGCCTAGCAGGGCACAAGCTGCAAGGCTGATGCTGTGACGGGTTGTTTGTGAATCGGTTAACGTTTTATGAAAAGAGCTTGACCGGGATTCTAGTTGTACGTTACCGAACGAGATCCCGTCCTGCACACGGGCAGTCGGACCCGCGTCAAGGATGAACGGCCCGGCACAGGAACAGACTTCGTTCATATGTCTCAAACCCGGAACCGCATGAATCCCCAAACCATCGGCCCGAGACAGACTGGAACGAGCCGGGACCCTTCCAAGTTGGCCCGGTTCCCTTCAAAAGTCCCCCAGCAACCCAAAAGCCCTTCACCACAAGCCCAACCCGCATTCCCTTCAACGCTGGCGTGCGAGAATATCGCGCCGCTATCATACTTTGGGCCTAGCACGGCGGGGGCACAGGTCATTTCCCGCCTCTGTGGAACATGAGCGAACATGAAGACGCGGCACTAGCGCCGACGGCCTCTGAACCTGGCGACCCGGCTGAGGATAGGCGCGGGCTGGAACCGGCATGGCGCGCTGGATGATCGACAGCGCTAACCAGGCAGAAGGTCTGCCGTACCCGTCTGCGCCTGCGGGGGGAAGGCTTCTGGAAAAGGATCTACGAACATGGGCTGTGCCCGTGCCTGTTTCACGGGACTGCGGGACGGCAAAGGAGATCCCAAGCGTGAAACGTGATCTTCCGGTTGGGAGGGTGCTTCTTGCTGGGACAATTAAGAGCCAAAGCTGCTTGTCTGATGCTACCCTTTCCGCTCTCGACCAGATGGTGTGTGTGATTCCAGAGAAATATTTGGCTGCAGAAATTGGCACCCCCTGACCGCAGTGGGGTTTTTGGTTGTCGAATAGGGACGCCGCGACCCTGGTGGAGAGCCAAACGGCTGGCAAATTAATCAACGAGGAACTGCCAAATCGGTCTCTGGTGAGGTTGCGCTCAGGCCCTCGCCGATCTCAGATGGGGGGGTGTGGAGCTGACGACGGGTTGCGCCTGGGTTCTCAAGGTTGCATTTAAGATTCAAGCGTGCCATCATCTGGGCGCGGCAGGGCTGTTGAGGTCCACATCCCTTCGTTTCTTTTGTCTTATTTTGTTCCTTCTTTTTGAGTTGATCGCGACTCCGCCCAAACCGTCCGCCTGACGCCGACGTCATGTCAGGTTCGAATGGATGGGACTCGCTGCCGCCCGAGCGAGCGGCCGAGAATACCGGCCCGCAGCTGCTCATCATCGGATGGGTCTTCACCTCGCTGGCCACGCTCTTCGTGGCCGGCCGGATCTTCTCCCGATTCAAGAAGCTGAGCAGGATAGGCATTGGCGACTACCTGGTTCTTTTCTCTTTGGTACGCTGTCCATCAACACGCCATGCTGCTTGGGGAACGGATGCTGACCGTTCTTCCGCTCCCAGGCCCTCGGGTCCATCTACATGGCCCTGATCACCGTCGCCGTCCAGGCCGGCCTCGGTCGCCACATCATGACACTCACAACCCCGAACGCGGAGCGCACCCTGCTCTTCGCGACCATCGGCTTCATCCCGGGCATCCTGTCCTACACGATCCCCAAGTTTGCCGTCGTCCTGCTCATCATCGACCTGCTCAGCCCGTCGCAGCAGCATATCGCCGCCATCTGGACGCTGGCGGCGGTCACCTTCGTGCTGCACGTCCTGTGCATCACCTTCACCTACGTGCAGTGCCACCCCGTCGGCGCGCTTTGGACGATGGGCATCCTGCCCGAGTGCTGGAATCCGATGGTCTTGATTGGCACGAGCATTGCGGCGGGCGCGCTGTCGGCGTTGTTTGACTTCTGGATGGCGCTGTATCCGGCGGTGGTGCTGTGGTGGATGGATATTCACCGCCGGAAGAAGATTGCGCTGAGTTCGGCGCTGGGGTTTGGCGTGACGCACGTCTGCCCTTGTTACCCTGTGTAGGCGAAACATGCTGACTTCTTTTGTGGCTCAGTGCGGGCAGTGTGGCAGTGTACAAGTGCACCACGTTCAACATCGCGGGCGGGAACGGCTATGGCGACTTGACCTGCAAGTCCCCCATCCACTCGATTGGCTTCTCCACCCCAACGACCCAAGCCGCCATGCTAAGACCCCTTTGTAACAGACAGCACGGTGGACCTCATCATTTGGACCAGCATTGAAGCGAACTCGGTCATCATCTCGGCCTGCATCCCCATGCTCATGCCTCTCGTGGAGATCATCTTCGGCGAGAACTTCCTGAACGGCGGCGAGGCCGACATCCATCTGCCCACGATCGAGTCGGTCCACGAGCGGGAGAACACCTCGGACAACAGCGACGTCGGGGTGAAGGCGAGCGCAAAGGGGAGAGAGGACTGGCGGAAGCGGTTCCAGGGTGGTGAACCGCAGGAGGTTGCTTGAAGCTGCAAATTCATTGTTTTGGATCCCTAGGGATGGTCAATGAGATGGGCATTGGGTTATGGGCTGGCGTTTATCAATGCAAGATACACACTTACGCGGGCTTGGTTCATTTGCCTGGGCACCTCACCTACTTTGTGCTGCATATATGTGACCTCACCGGTGCGTCCAAGTCGTGGACTCGTATCTGATGTTAAGCCAGAGAATTTACACACGTCGATCCGTGTTGTAGGCCCACGGAACTCCGCTGTGTTCGATTCCATCCGTCAAGTACGTACCAAGAACCGGAAAGGCGCCTGGTAGCAAGAGCCAGGCTGCACCAGGCGCATATCCGCTCCGGCGCGGATCGTTTGAATCCAGGACAGCCAAGTCGCTGCACCCAAGTCGTCGTAGCGCGATAATCCTGTGACGGTTGACTGTCTAATCCACTGCGTATGCTGGTGTGGCCCAGGCCACAGGAGCCGAGGGACTGATCTCACCCGGGTTCGGGGCCGTATGTACTGTGAGTCGGGGCCTCCGACGCTTTGACGGTGCCCTGATACTAAAGGCTGAGTGGCGGCGCCACCCATGCCATGGAAGACTGGTAAACAAATCCTATGGGTCGATATTGGAACTGAATGGAACAACCAAGTTTCAGGGGACTGTGAACAGTTGCTGGTGAAGCCGCCGTGCGTATGGTCGTCGACTGGCTGGACTGGGGATTGCAGGCAGATAGATGCGTCGCCTGAACCGAAGGACAGACCTAGGCTCGACTAAGCTCAAACATAACGAGACGTGGAGAGAACATTGCACAGCCTCCAGTCATCTTTGGATGATACTCGATTCATCGTTAAGTCCCAAGATCATCCACGGGCAGGAAATCAACGACGTCGTGTCATAGCCAGTCGCGATTTTGCAATCTATGGGTTAGCACAACCAGTCCACCAGAGGATGGCATAGGCAAAATACGGGCACGACGCAAAAAGTCTACGTCCACTCGTCCTCTAGCTGACCCATACCATAGTCGTCCCTAGGACTAGAAACAGCAGCAGCCGATCGAGATGGGACTCGGCCCCACACCTCAGTCTTATTAATGCTCCTGTCTAGGAGGACCACACACTACCATTGCGCCACTCGACCCCCTTGACGTTAGTAAGTGTCATGAGGTGAAGGCAGAGTTCGCCTGTGAGGAGGAGTTCCGTGAGTAATGGAGCAAGTGTAGGCTGTGGGAGCTTACGAACTCTGTTGGTGGACGCACAGCGTCTCAGACGGTGGGAGTGACATTTAGCTTTGGCTCAGCAACGCCTCAATGCATTAGAGTGTGTGAATACCTCATTAGGACTGATTATTGATGCGGCTCAGGGAGACTGTGCCGGAGTCCGCGCACATGGTCTCTACGTGGACGTCGACCTAGTGGTGGGTTCTTAATCTGATCTCTCTTCACGCTTTCCAGAAAACGATCCCGAATCTCCCGCCTGCTCAACCTCGACGACTTCGGCCCCGGTAATGTCCTGGACATTTCCTTGTGCCAGTGCATCCATGTCCACTCTGGGGCCCGTGAAGTTCTTCCTTCCGTCGAAGATCCACTGCAATGCGGCGATGAGTAGAACAATGCCGAAAGCGACAATGCAGTAGTTCATGTTGTTGGCCGTCGTCGGAATTTCGGGGGGAAACACGAAAAGGACGGTTGTCAGAATTGTCCAAGCGATGCCGACCTGTGTTCATCCGTAGACGTTAGTACCTACCACCCAGAAATATCAGGCTGAGGAAAATACATACCAGATTGACCGTCCACCCCACGGGCTCCGACAGCTTGAACGGCCTCGACGCAGGCAGCATCTTGCGTCCGCGCAGGCAGTTGATGGCGGGCGGGATGGCGTACGTCACACCAAGCGCCACGACGCTCGCCGAGACAATAGCATTGAATGCACTGGACGAGCCCAGGAACACGCACCCAAATATCACCACCCAAGCAACCGTCCAGATGAGCGCGTTGAGCGGCACGCCGAGGCCCGGATGCACCTTGGCGAACTGGCGGCTCCACGGCAGCCCTCTGTCGCGCGCAAACGCGTAGCTCATGCGGCTGCTCGTGGTCATGAGACTGGTCGTAGTGAAGAGCATGCACACAAGCGGGAAGATGTACAGACACGTCGCGCCAGCGCGGCTGCCGCGCGTCGCATCGAACAGGATCTGCAGCAGCGGCCCCGCAGGCGAGGCAATCGTGGCGTCGACGTCCTGCAGCACGAACAGCAGGCAGCTCAGGAACACAAAGCCGGTGAACATGCCGATGCCGATGCACAGCAGCATGATGCGCGGGCCCTCGCGCTGGGGGTGCGGGATCTCCTCGATCATGTGCACCGTCGCGTCGAAGCCCGTCAGCGCGAACGCGCCCTGCAGCAGGCCCAGCAGCCAGGCCAGGCCGTCGGGCCAGCCGGTGCGGTTGATGAAGGCGCCGTAGACAAACTGCCCGCTCTGGTAGCGGTGGCCGGGCGCCGCGCACGCTAGCACCGTGATGCTGATGATGACGAAGCCGGCCAGCGACCAGAAGAAGGCCGCTTTCGTGAACAGCGCCAGCAGCCGGTTGGCGAAGGCGTTGATGACGAATGCCGCGAGCGTGTACGCGATGTAGATGAGGAACTGCTGCCACGGCTGCGACACGTAGTCCGGGTCGCCGCTGTACAGCGCGATCAGGCCCAAGATCAGCTGGCTGCCGAGCAGGCCGCCCGTCGCCGTCAGACACACCCACGCAGCAACATTAATCCACCCTGTCGCAAAACTAATCGCCGGGCTGGCACGGCGCCAACTCACAATTGCCGCCCAGTGGTACTGCCCACCCGCAGTCGGGTATGCAGACAGGAACTCGGCCAGCGACGCGGCCAGGCACAGGTTGCAGAGCCCCGCGACAACGAGGCCCCAGATGATGGCGCTGGGGCCGCCCGAGGGCAGGGCGAGAGACAGCGAGGTGGCCAGCGCGGTCCAGCTGTTGAGGATGGCGAAGGCCAGCCCGAGCATCGACACCTTACTGAAGTTGCGCTGCAGCTCCTGCTTGACGCCCAGGCGCGCGAGGGCCGCCGCGTCGTCGGACGCGGCGTCGGCGCCCTTGTGACCGCCGCTGTCCTCCATGTGGCGGTCTCGATGGGTGAATGGGGGGGGGGGGAATGTGTCGGTCCCTGCGTTGGTTGTCGGTCCTGGAAGGGTGGAAGATGGGTGTAGTGAGAGGAAAGTACTTGACTGTGTGCAATGGAAGACTTCTCGGCGTTCTGCGACTTCGGGATGCCCGGTTTCTCCGCAAACTCCCCCGTGTGGGGTGTTGATCGGCATGGGGTCGGCCAGGGACCAGGGGGGTGCTACGTCAGAGGTCGCTCAAAAAGGAAGTTGGTCGTGGTTGCGAGTCAGCTGCCGTGGGTCTTACTACGCTTTCAGGGGTACTGGAATCTTTGCTTATCAGACGGCAAGTCTAGACTTGCAGTTACCTACTACTATATGAAGTGTGGAGGGATTAAGAGAGCGAGGAGAGCAGTATCACCGTTGCTATTGACTGACTGACTCGGCTGTCGACATATTTTTGGAAATCAATGCACGGTGTGTAGCTGTGTTTACTGAATCTGACTACGAAGATGCAGACGCTATTGATGAGTCGACGTCCGTGTCGTATCTGGTATTGAAAGCGTGCCAGTGTTGCGTACAGGCTGTGCTGTAATACCACGAAAATGGTCTAATGGTTGTGGCTTACCCTCAAACCGACCACAACCTGAACAAACTCACACTTGCAGCGAAACCTCCCTCAGCCTACCTACACTTGCGCCAGTCAGCTCCCTTTTGTGTCGCAATGGCGAGTCAGACGAGGCCACCCGCCAGCGACGTTCTCGTCATCGGCGCCGGCGTCGCAGGGTGCGCCATCGCAAATGCACTCGCAAGACAGGGGCGGCAGGTCCTTGTGGTGGAACGAAAATCTCAGCGAGCCCGACAGAATCGTGGGCGAGCTCCTTCAGCCCGGCGGCGTGGCCGCCCTGGGCACACTTGGCTTGAATACCTGCCTTGAGGGCATCGACGCGACGCCGGTCAAGGGCTACCATCTGTTCTGGAAGGGTGAGCAGGCCACGTTCTGGTTTTGTCCTCTGCCCGCAGAAGGCACGGCGAAGAAGTCCAACCTCAACGATGTGACGGGCCAGCCCAGCGGACGCAGTTTTCACCATGGCAAGTTTGTGGCGCGCCTCCGCTCGTCCGTCGCCAACGAGCCCAACGTTACGCTACTGGAGGCGACGGCTCTTGAGCTGCTCCGAGATGCATCGACAGGAGCAGTTCTTGGAGCGATTTGCGCTCGCTGTGGCGGTTCGCCGGACGAGCTATGTGCTAGGATTGCATGTGGACTCAATGGACATGGAATCACCGTGGGCCTGACTGACCAGTTTTGCAGTATCGCGCGTCGCTCACCATGCTGGCGGATGGATCCATGTCCAATTTCCGCTCACAATTCACACGCCACCGGCCCAAGGCGCGGTCACGATTCTGGGGTTTCGAAATGACCGGCGTGCAGCTTCCCAAACACGGCTATGCCTACAGTATCCTCGGGCAGGGCCCGCCCATTTTGATGTACCAAATCGGCTCTGACGAAACCAGGATCCTCATCGACATCCCCCACGACACACAGTACCAGCTCAGAAATAGTGAGGCGGTCCGGTCGTACATTCGACAGCGCATCATGCCGATTGTTCCCGAGTTTGTCCGCCCGAGCCTGGGCGGGCCGCTAGGTCTGGCCGCCTTCGAAACATGCCCAACGCGTGGATGCCTGCGACGCGGAATGTGGCGCCGGGCTTGGTCATGCTGGGCGATGCCTCCAACCTGCGGCACCCAATCACCGGTGCTGGCATGACGGTTGCCTTCAAAGATGCAGTTTTGCTGGCGGACTTGCTCAGTCCCGACAGAATCGCGTCGCTTGCTGACACCGAGGCCGTGGTGAAGGCGATGCGTCACTTCCACTGGCGGCGGAAATCCTACAGCGCCTCGCTCAACATACTGGCCATGGCTCTTTACCTGTTATACGTCTCTGAAGGTCTGTCCGCTTCCTGATTCATCTCTCACCCTCACAGCAACGCGCAGCGCTGATGCGTACACGTAGACCCGGTCCTGGCCATCATGCAACAAGGTTTCATCCGTTATCTCCAAAAAGGAGAATCACAATTTGTCGATCCGGCATGGCTAATGAGCGGCCTGGTTGACGATCCTTTTCTCCTCTTCTACCCTTTTTTCAGCGTCGCGATCTACAGCATCAGCCCGCATGTTCGTCGAGCCCGCTGGTCGGGCCTCCCCAGAGCCTTGCTTCAGTCCGCGCTCATGTTCGTGTCTGCTATCGGAATCATCTGGCGACCCATTGTGGACGAGCTGCGGCCATAGCAAGCCAACATGCCCCGCACCAGTTGCATAACCGCCACGGCAGCCTGCAAGAATGTCATCTGCCGGTGTTGGATGGCTGGCCTTGCTGCAGCGTTGGCGCTTGGGGAAACACAGTGCTGCAGGGCGCCGTACAAATAACATGGAACTCATTGGGGCGGGAAGGCGGGAAAACGGGGCGAGAATGCAATGGAACGCCGCCAACATCTCGGTAAGGCAGATGCGAGCCCTCGGCCATCAGCAGTGGACGCAGGTCCATGCCTTCTACGCCAATGTCGGCGGCTTCGTTCTGCACACGCCTGACTTCCCCCCATTCCCCATCAACGCAACGTCCATCCATTACCTATGCGCCCAGAAACGCATCGAAGTCCCTGAAGGCTCGCGCGACAATATCTGGGATCGCAGCAAAGCAGACCACTTCGCCAAAGGCGTCGCGCTCCTCCAAGCAGGCTGGGTCTTGCTGCAGATTATCGCCCGACACACCCAACAGCCTACCGTCACCCCGCTTGAGGTCTTCACCGCTGCTTTCATTGTCCCGTCTCTTACGACTGCTTTCTTTTGGGCCAGCAAGCCGCAAAATGTGGCCGAACCGACTCCAATACGGGTCAACTGGACGGTAGCCGATCTCCTCCTCTCCGCCGGCGACGTCGCGCGGGAGCCCTACGTCGACACGCCGCTTGACTTTGTCGAGAAGCCCGTGTGGAATGGATGGCAACGCCGGACATCGCTGCTCCGCTACGGGGGGCTGGGCCAGCGGCCGCTGCCCCGGATCCCAAACGACTACTCACCTCCGCCGCCGACGGGCACCGAGGCGACTGTCGTGTGGGTCGTCTCTGTTGTCCACGCCGCACTCCACAATCTGTGCTGGTGATATCCGTTCCCCGCCCGTACCGAGCAGATACTATGGCGAGCTAGCACCCTGACGCTGCTGGCTGTCATGGCCGTCGGCGGGCTGGTACCGGTGCTGTCGACGCGGCCGTGGTTCGATTTTCGTTCAGCATGCCTTGGATCTGGGTCCGCGAGGCGAAGAAAGACACGTTCGCGCGGCGGTGGATCTACAGCCTCGTTGTGGACTCGGCCTACGCGCTGTACATCCTGGCGCGGCTAGTCGTCTTGGCCGAGATCTGTGCCGCGTTCCGTGCGATGCCGCAGGATGCATACTTCGACATTGACTGGGCATCAATCTGGCCCCATGCTTCATGAGAGACGTAACATGTGCTCCTCCTATCCTGGGAGCATCTATACTGACAGTGGGTTCGAGTCCCATCTCGATGTAGAGTAGCGAAGGCCTTGTCGTTGCCCACGCTACGCTTGGTTCGACAAGCCCTCCACTGTCGGACCACGAACAACAAGAACTACACGGCATGGAACAGCTGCAATTGTGAGACGGGCTGGTTGTCCATGCTTCAAGTGTAAGTCCTCGCAACTGCCAGCGGGAACCTCAGAACTGACGCCGAGGATTTTTTTCCCAGTTGCGATGGTTGTGAACACGGAATGAACCTTTCAGCCGTGACCGTTACCGGCTCCCTCGACTCCAGCATATGTACCAGCTCCGGGTTGGCCATTGCTCCTATCCCGAGCAGGGCTCTATCCCGGCTGTCGCGAAACTCTATCTCACTCGTCCCGACCCCACGGCGGATTCAGTGTCGTCCAACGACAACGACAGGCCAGTTCGCACCCTCGACGTCACTTTTCGCGGGGAGTCAAGAGACAATATCGAGTCACAGCACAATGGTTCCGTTCACAACTACGGTGCAAAGTGACCCCCCAATCACCGCATTTCCATTCCGGGGATTGGCTTGCCTAGTTCACCTAATGGTTCGGTGAGAGGACCTGGGAGTAGATGGTTGGTGTTGGCGGTGTCTCTGGTGGTTGCATTGTTGGGTAGGTAGGGTCGGCCATGCATGGCATCTAACGTAAATTGGGCGGCACCTACGCTGTGAGCTTGAATATCATACTTCTCTCATTCTCTCAACGTACTTGACTGCATCCACAAGAAAGGAAACATCACGGGAAACGATGGGAAAGCGGTGTAGCCGCCGCTAACTTTTCATGTGTTGTTGTTCGAAAGGTATCTCTGTCTCTCGAGGCAGGGGCTAGAGAATATATCATCTGTCAGGTGACCCCGCGTTCTATGAATGTGTGTTCAGCTTTCCAGCGCGGACCAACCGTGCATCTCATCTTGGTATACAGATGTACCGGGAGTCAACATGAGTCAATAGTCCGAAAATGAATTCAGGGCTGGACTGGCCTACACGGTTTTATTGTGGCTTCTGCTCTAGTCCTTCGGACGAGTCCAGCAGAAACTGGCGCCGGTGAGTCAGGGGGACCACATCGCACATGGATGTGGATGATGGAGGACGGAGAGTGAGGAGTACTCCGGATGGAGGTTCAAGCAACGATGGCAGGTATTTTGGCACCTATCAGAAACAGGAAGTCACCAACCCAACAGCGCAAGGGCAGAGAGGTCCTGCTCGTCAAGATTGGAGCGGATGATTCTAATGTTGCAATTGATTTTACCGGGGTAGGATTCCTCGGAGCACACCCAACGGAGCCAGGCTGTTTGTTCGGTCGTATTTCACTCCTCCAATCATACGGGAAGGATCTCCCTTTTATATGTCAATTACTTCTAGCAACGCCCGTGGGGCCTCGGAGCTCCTTCAATTTACGGACCTTTTCGCTTTGAGGACGGACAAGAGACAATACCACCAATGAGCCATACGGGGAGACGGTGGCCGGTATTCATATAGCGACCCTTCATCGCCGTCACTCTTGGTTGTTCTTGAGGTCGATCGTAGCCCGGTCTAGTTTTTTGACCCATGCCAGCCGGCGTTCATTGAACATGTTTACGCGGCCGACCCTCCAAGCCGCGCTCGGCCTTGTGGCCACGGGCACCCTCGTCGCTGGCGCGCCATGCGATATCTACGCTGCTGGCGGCACGCCTTGCGTCGTGGCACATGCTACAACGCGCTCGCTGTTCAGCAACTACACCGGGCCCCTGTACCAGGTGAAGCGCGCTTCGGACTCAAAAACGCTCGACATCAAGCCCGGCAGCAATGGCATCGCCAACTCGGCGGACCAGGACACCTTCTGCCACGGGACCACCTGTCTCATCACCATCATCTACGACCAGACCGGTCACATGCACCTCACGCAAGCACCACCAGGCACCTGGAAAGGACCACAGCCCGGCGGCTGGGACTCAATGGCCAGTGCCACCGGTGCGCCCATCTACCTGAACGGCCAGAAGGTCTACGGCGTCTTCTCCAACCCAGGCACCGGCTACCGCAACAACAAGCCGAACGGCACAGCCAAAGGCGACGACCCGGAGGGCATCTACGCCATCGTTGACGGCACCCACTACACCAAGTGGTGCTGCTTCGACTACGGCAACGCCGAAACCAGCAGCACCGACACAGGCGACGGGACCATGGAAGCAGTCTACTTCGGCGCCAGCACACAATGGGGCTCCGGCACGGGCAGCGGCCCCTGGATCATGGGCGACCTGGAGAACGGCATGTTCTCGGGCACATCACATAAACAAAACCCAATGCCAACCATCACCTGGCGCTTCGTCACCGCCATCGTCAAGGGCGAGCCGGGCAACCACTGGGCGATCCGCGGCGGCAACGCGCAGAGCGGCGCGCTCAACAACTACTTCAGCGGCGCGCGGCCCTCGGGCAAGTACAACCCGATGCGCAAGGAGGGCGCCGTGATCCTCGGCACGGGCGGCGACAACAGCCCGGACGGCGCGGGGACGTTCTACGAGGGCGCCATGACCAGGGGCTATCCGTCGGACGCGACGGAGGATAAGATCCAGGCGGACATCGTTGCGGCCAAGTACAGCACCACCGCTCCCAAAAAGGCGCGCCGCGACGCTACGTTTGCCGCGTTGCACGATGGCGCCCTCATCTCCCTCACCACCCTCGCCGCCGACGGCACAGCCCTCTACCTAGCCCACACCGGCACCGGCTCCGCCATCGCAGCCGTCCCCGCTTCCTCCGCCACCTCCGCCAGCTGGACGGTGCGCACGGGCCTGGGCCGGACCGAGGCCGGGTGCTTTTCCCTGGAAGCGCGCGACGTGCCGGGCAGCTATGTGCGGCGCGGCGGCGAGGAGTCGCAGCTTGTGCTCGAGGCGGACGACGGTACCAAGGAGTTTGGCGAAGACGCGACCTTCTGTCCGGAGGCGGGGCTCGCGGGCCGCGGCGTATCGATGCGCTCGTGGAATTTCCCGAAGGAGTATGTGCGAGCATTTGGGGATGGGGCGGTGTTCGCTGCGCAGAATGGTGGCGTGCGTGAGAGGGATGCGAAGGGGGGGTTTACGGATGAGGTGACGTGGGTTGTTGAGGGGGGTTTGGTTTGAGTTGGGGGCTAAGGTAAGGTATTGACGTGGGTAGGTTTCTCGATTCGTAGTTAAGACTGGGAGTTTGCTGAATGTCCATGAGATCGTGATGTTGCCCAGATTTACCTTTGCCCCGCGTCTGTGTCGATCGATTGCGCTCCCTCAACATTGGATGCAGAAGCAATGCTCATGTGCTATGGATAATTGAGTGGGTGGCGACAGATGTACCTAAACATTGAGCGGTACCGTATGTAGGTAGCTTGCTAGGGACGCCTGCTGAAAGCTTCTCTCAGGTTGATTGATTCACAAAGCTACAAGTAACACCTCGCAGGGAGACGTAAGGGTTGTGCAAACCAACGGGATGTTATATCAGGGCAGCACATGCATTCACATGTGACGCCCGTTGTATTGAAAGGAGGCGTGGGTCGTGCGTATCTGCCTCACCGCTGGTTCCTTGAAATATGAGATGCATTCATACAAGTTGCTAAGACTGGTGGCATTTTCTTGCCTGTTACACCCAGCCATTCCCAAGGACATGCCCACAAACCGCCTCATCAAAGCCAATGAAAACGTACACCCAACGCCTATTGTCACTGCCTACTCAATCTTAATCGGAACCTTGCCAAAGTGCTTTTGATCCCACTGTGAGAGAGTCGTCAGCAAGTTTGTCCATAGTAGGCAACTGGGATGAAACTCACCATGAACTCGTAGGCCTCCTTTACCTTGTCCAGCGAGAACACCGTCTTGTCCACAATGGGGTGAATCTTGTGCTCCTCCATGAACTCACCCATCGCCTCCATCTGCTCCCGCGAGCCCACATAAACACCCCGGACGGTGCACAGCCGCGCCAGCGACTCCATGATGTTGTCCTTGGGCTGCGTGCCCGAGAGCACGCCAATGACAGAGATGACGCCCTCCATCCTGATGGCATGCAGGCTCTGCGTCATGGTGCCCGCCCCGCCGACCTCAATGACATGGTCGACACCCTCGTTGTTGGGCGTCAGCTTGCGCGCCGTCTGGCCCCAGTGCGGGTCCTCGCGGTAGTTGATGACATGGTCGGCGCCGAGCTTCCGGAGGACCTCGGCCTTCTTCTCTGATGATGTTGTCGCAATGACTGTGGCGCCGGCGGCTTTGGCAAACTGTCCAGGGCCGGTTAGCATGCCAATGTCCCCTCTTCCTCGATGCCACTCAAAGGTGAGAACACATACCTGCAACGCAAACAAGCTAACTCCGCCCGTCCCCTGCACCAGCACCGTCTCCCCCTTCCTCAACGGCTTCAAACCATACAGCGCATTCCAGCTCGTCAACCCAGCACACGTCAACGTCGCACCCTCCACAAAATCCATATGCTTCGGCAGGCGCACCACCCCATCCTGGTCAAACACCCCATACTGGCGCAGCGTACCATCCAAACACCCGCCCAGCCCGGACTTAGAAGCCGCGATATCGATCGCGCCGGCCTGGTGGCCCTGGTTGAACAGCGTCGCGACGCGGTCGCCCGGCCGCCACTTGGTCACCTTGGACCCGACGGCCACGACCTCGCCCGCGCCGTCGGAACCCGCGACAACCGGCAGTTCGTACGCCAGGATGTACTTGCCCTGCGGAATGATGAGGTCGCGGTAGTTGAGCGACGCGCCGCGCAGCTTGACGAGCACGTCGGTCTCGCCGACTTGGGGGACTGGCGCGTCTTGGTAGACGAGGGTCTCGAAGCCGGTGCCGGTGCCGGTGATGAGCCACTGTTTCTGGGTGGTGGGGAGGGACATGGTGATTTTAGTCTGGGCTTAGTAGTGGGATTAGTAGTTTGTCTGAGTAGTTGGGGGAAAGGCTGTATGTGGCTGCGAGACGATGTGGTGCCGGAAGTCGTCCTACATCGTGAAGCACTGCCCGATCTCTTATACAAACTTCGATCCGTTTTACCCTCACCAGCCCCGCGACCTGCGACGAAGAACGATGGGACGCAAAACGTCATACCCATGAGACAGCGATGCAATGTGGAGTTCTGGCCATTGGAAGTAGTCCCGGCGCCGAGAAATTAGTCAGCTCATAACTTGCACCTTTTCTATGGAAAGCATGTTGAATTACCATAAGGGTGCCCTAAGTCCAATTCAATGGGCGCCCCGCTGAGTTCCGGGTCAAAGAAAAGCCCCCTCCGCCATTTTTATTGCGTAGTATGTAAGCATTGCTGTATCGTCCTTGAGGTTCCAGGCCTAGATCAAACATTGAGACAGCGAACTCCACTATTTGTCACGGCCAAGGCTACGATGGTGGAGCCGGGGTCTTCCAAATCATGGAAGGGTGTCCTGCAGGGGAAATCTATCTGCCGGATCCTTCGCGCGGAATCGGAAATTTGTCACCAGCGCGCGGAGTTAATGCTTTGCTTCGGCGAGATGGAACATTGACTGATGCTGCGGTTAGACATCAACCAGCTCAGGTTCAGGAGCAGGCAGATTGTTGTCTGAGTAAGCAAGTCGTAGAGGATAACTTGCGAGTACTGTGAAAGCGTTGCTTAGAGCAGCACAAGTGGGAAATTGTAATAACCCGCATGAAACTCTTATGATCAATGAATATCGTAGGATCAAGCGGTGTTGATGTGTAGCATATATGCAGTCAGCTAGAAATGATTGCAATCATTCGAAGGAATCATTTGAGTCCAGTTGTACAACACCACGAGCAGTCATCCTGTCACCAATCCTTTGGAGTCGACGTTGATTGCATGTGCCGGACTTGAGCGTAACGCCAGGCTATAGCACAACCTTCGATAGAGACTGGATCTCCTGTGAAACAACATGTCATTTCTGTAATGGCTGTGAAAGCAGAATCTGCAAAAGAAATGGCCATCGCTGACGGGAATTGAGCCCGACGTGGGGGTCGAACCCACAACCTTGAGATGATACGGAGAACTCCTCTCTCTGCCACGAGGGTCCCGGGACCTGTCGGAGGCGTAAGAGTCTCACGCTCTACCGATTGAGCTAGCCGGGCGAGGGGTATGCCAACTTGTTGATGTTTCAAGCTCGGCAAGCAGAGTTTTCTTTCTGGATGTGTCGAGCGGATCAGGGTGGTTGTGGATTTAATTTGAGTGGATATGCGGAGTTTGATTGTCAGGGGCACCTGGAGGTGTTGATGGGAACCGGGTCCAGCCCTGGACAATGGACAATGTAAGACTTCACGCAGACCCCTGTGCGAGAGATCAGGTATGCTTAATGACAGTCGTGTTATAACCAAGACAGCGAACTGCTCATAAATGGACTCCTCGAGCGAATGCACTTGGACGAACATCTGAAGTTGCCAGCGTTGTACCTAGCTTTCTAGGACAAGATACTACAAAGACGTGAGAAGTCATTAGGTATCTGATATGTGTGCACATCTGACTTTGTCTATTTAGAAATATCAATTGGCAGGCTGATTTACCAAACCGTTGGCGCTATAAGTGCTAGACGCTTTTTCGACAGCAGGAGAGACCAAACTCGAGACTGTAACACACATAACTAACTATACGTTGTTTCTTGCATCTACCTTTTAATATTCTTCTAGCAGCCTTGCCTCGTTTGCTCAAACTTACTCCATCTTCATTCTTTCTCGGTCAACTTCACCGTCGACTTGGCCACATTCTTACCCGCAACCTCCACTGCAGCGGGCTCCCACTTGCCGCCAGCAACGGCTGCTGCCCTCACGGTCAGCTTCTCGCTCGGCCACAGGGAAACATAGTTGTCGTCCCAAGTCAGCGGCGTCACATCACCTCCCTGGCTGTCCACAAGATCCAGACTGACAAAAAATGCCGGCACCTTCGACTTGTTCTCCAGCGTCACCACCACCCCATCTGGCCCGTCCCTGACCGCAACCGCCGAGACATTCGCCGCCGCGAGCTTGTTGAGCGGCGTGTAATCAGCATACTTGGTCACCGGCGTGACAAACCAGTTGTAGTTCTGCCAGTCCAGCACATCAAGCTCCTTGGACAGCCAGTACACATTCCTGCTCAGCACCGCGCCCTTCTCATCCGTCAACACCAACCTCAAAAACACCACATCCTTGACCGCCGCCAGCGCCCTATCCAACGTCACCACCATCTTACTCTCATTCGGCACCGTCACCGCCGCCACACTCCCCTTATACACCACCCTCCCATCCGCTCGCACCACATCCACCTGCACCCTCCTGGCCCCTTGCTTCCCCAGCGACCGATTCACCACCCACACCGCCTTGCCGACCGCATCCCACACCGCACTCTCCGCCCGCCCGCCAACCTTCGCCCCAAAATACGCCCCCGCCGGCTTCATGTACCAGTCCCACAGCTGCCAGTGCAGGCCCGGCCAGGCGGCGTTGCTCATCCAGTAGATCATCCCCGTCGCGCCGCGCGTGCGCGTGTCGTTGGCGGCCGGGTTCCACCGCGCTGCGTAGCCCTCAACCTGCGCGCGCACCGCCTCGTAGTCCATCAGCTGCGCCTTGGCGACATAGTCTTCTAGCGAAGTGGCCGCGCCCCAGCGGTGGGTGAGTGCGGTATCAAAGATCTCGCGCGTCTCGAAGGAGGAACCGGTACGGCTCATGTGGAAGAGTTTCGCGGTTGCGTTGGTCCAGAGGGTGGTTAGGTCCGTCGGGGAGAGAAATTTGGCGAGGGAGGACAAGGGCGGCGTGCCGCCGCCGGGGGAGAGCTCTGTGTTGAACCCGGCAAAGACAGCCGGTAGACCGAGACCGGCGGACGCCGGTGGCGTGGACTGCCAGTAGTTGGGCGGCACCCAGTCATAGGGCCCGTCCATGCGCATGCCGGAGAAGCCGGTCTGCGGGGAGAAGTTCTTGTGGTCGGCGGAGCCGACGACGGGGGTCTGCCAGTCGAGGGACCGGAACGCGTCGAGGTAGAGCGTGGTTGCGCGCTCGTCCGGCCAGTAGTCGCTGCCGATGAGGTAGGTGAGCACAGAGGGGTGGGGTTGTTGCATCGCGGCTTCGTGGAGCATGCTGCGGTTGGCGATGGTGTAGTCCGCGTCGGACCAGATGGGGGTCGGGACGGCGAGGTCTTCGTTGTAGCTCCAGGCTTCCCACTTGTCGCAGCACTCCCAGCCGGGCATGATCATGACGCCGAGGCGGTCGGCGACCGAGTAGAGCTCGGGGTGCTCGTTTTTGCCTTCGAGGCGCACTGTGTTGAAACCGAGGTCGAGGATGTATTGGAGTTGGGATTCCCATTTGGCGGTCGACCAGCGCAGGAAGATGTCGGCTGAGTAGCCGGCGCCGATGACCTGGAAGGGGTGACCGTTGACAGAGTACAGCGTGTCGTTGAACGCGGTGAGGACGCGCGAGACGGTGCGGAAGCCGAACTCGGTCCCCGCGGAGTCAGATATGGTGCCGTTGTTGACGGCGATGGTCAGGTTGGCGTTGTACAGCGGCTGGTCGCCCCATTGCCGCGGCCACCAGATGGCGGGCTTGTCCACGACTAAATCCAGCACGATGTCAGTGACGGATAGTGGCGGCAAGGTCAGCTTCGTGATCCCGCTGACCGCGCTGCTCCCCGAGACGGTCGACACAAGACCTGCCGCCGCAATGGTAACAGTTGTGTTCTCGAGATTGTGCGCGCGAGCTTTGAGCGTCACATTTGCCGGAGACGCTCCCAATGGTGTGTCCAGCTTCGTCACGACGCGAAGGGGATCCAGCAGGACCGATCCGGTCTGCTTGATCTCCACGTCCCGCCACACGCCCGTCCCGTTGTCTTGCGGCCATGGGTTCCAGTCCACAAAGCCAATCGCGAAGTCGCGGTAGTAGTCCGTCGGGTACACCTGAATAGCCAGCGCATTGTCCGTGCCGACCAGCTTCGTGATTTCATAGCTCGCGCCGGCGTATGCGCCCGCCTGTTCGTCCGAGGACGCGACCTGTTGTCCGTTGATGAAGATGTCTGCCCGAGATAAGATCCCGTGCGTCTGCAGAAAGAAATGCTGGCCAGGACTGGGCGCCAGAGAGAATTCATGGCGGTAGATCCACGGTACCGAGAACGGCTTGTCGTCGAGCTTCCGCAGGTTGTCCGAGTAGAACAAGTCCGTCTCGTTGTAGACGCCCGCTTCAACCAGGCAGCCCATGAGGGTGCACTTGGACACGTTGACATGGTGCCATGTTGTTGTGTTGAGTCCAGTCTGGGAGAGCGCGGTCAGGTTGGTACCGACTGACGCCGAGGTCTGCAGGTCCCACGATGGAATCGTGAATGTCCGCGGAGTGAACAGGTTCGAGGCCACTCCTCCTGCCGCCTGAAGCCCTAAGGCGAGATTGATGACAGCGTGGGAATGCATGCTGTTCCGCCCCTACTATCTCCTTGAGCACAACGTGCTACTCACTCGTGGGCGGTACTGGGAGTGGCGGAGAGAAAAAGAGCCATGACAGCCATTTTCCTTTCCAGACTTCAGGTCATTGTTTCTCGAGCCGGGGCCCAGAGCACAGGAGCAACGTTACCATCCACCGCGGACCGCAGCGGCTCGCGTCATTACCTCAACGGGGTTCCCTCTTTCTTTGTGTTCCCCGCACGACCAAAGCCAAGTCCCGCCTGCATTGCTGCGTGATGCATCCCAATTACCGCCGCGTGCAGAGGTCTGGACCGTCGTCCATTCACGTTGCACGCAGCTTATTGCTTCCTCGGAAGTCCCACAAATCGAATCTAGTGCCACGATCTGCGTCGACGGTTCGTGCGCGGCTTTAATCAAGCGTACCGCAGACTGCCGATGCACGGCTAAGGACGGATAAATTAGAGCTCAGGGCAGCTCACGGCGAGCCGAGGTGTTGTGGCTGCATTTCCGGTGCCTGGCTTGGGAGTGATACCGAACCTAACTTGATGCCGTCAAAAAGAGGATGGTCCTGAGGCAAGAGCAAAAAGTAACCAGACATCGACCACCAGCAAGAGAGTGAGGAATGACGAGGGTGAGATTTGAACTCACGCCCCTTTCGAGACCACGGAACTCGTCGAGTTGGATTAAGGATTGTAGTCCTTAACGTGGCGCCTTGGACCTCGGCCACCCTGCCATGGATTGCATCGCCAGCATCCAGCTGCATGGATATTTGTGGCAAATCTGTGGATGCTCTGAAGTTTCGAATGGGGACCAGCCCACAACGACAACATGAGCAAACAGGACTTACACCTGTCTGATAGGTGCCCAACTGCAAGCTCCACCAATCATCGGAACCACATCTGATTCAATCGGGTATGGTGTAGCGGTAACATCGTTGACTCTCACTTCTCAGGAGTGACTGCTCTCTCAACAGCCCCGGGTTCGACTCCCGGTATCCGAGTCACTTTTTTCCTTCGTTTCCCTCTGCATAAGGCAGCGAGACCCGTAATGACTACCCCCATGCCCATCTCAGAAGGCCCAGGCAGGGCATAACCTCTGTTCATTGATAGCGCTCTGCGGTTTAGGAGATCAGGGAGTTCCAATGCTTAAGCCATCAATGACGTCTTATTGTTTAGGTCTATGTGCCAGGTCGGTACGAATAGTCCACCAAGGCTCCCTTACGCCTTCTCATCGGGCAAGGTCACTTGAGCTGTGGATAGTTGACTTATAGTTTTTCACTACTAGTCACTTCGCAAAACTCACTGTGAGATGCATGAGCTGACGTGCCCACGAGATGAGAACACAACAATGGTGTTTGCAGCTCGGAACTGGTTGGAGCCACTCTACACAGCACAGCATGTGCGTACTTGTGTGGATCTGTGGCTGGTGCAGCAATGATCTTCACGCTTATAGTTCAGCAAGGATCATTGACCAGGTGTCGAGTGGGCTCTTGGGAGCGCAACGCACGAGCATGGGAGAAGACCCCTCGTCGTATGTACAGTGTGAGCCATCCCCGGACCGTTTTAAGACAACAAACCATTCGTAGCTACTGTGTTTATCACAAGTGGCTCTGAACTTCCTGGAAACCGAACCCTCCAACGTCATGGCGAGAATTCCCCGCCGCTAGTTATCCCCTGGCCAAGTAGCTCAGCCCCGAACATCGGTGGGGAAGGGCCCTGTTACGAGGTGGGATTTGCTTGGCACCCAGTACGGAGGCCGATTGCCTGGGCTGAGTGTACGTACATGGAGAACATCGGACTGAAGGTAGGTGCTACATAGCTCGTGTTCAGGTACCCGGTAAGGATCTTATGTTCTCTGGACTGGGCCGTGGGATTGGTGCTCACTCATCCACATCCCCTATTCACCCCGTCCCCCGCAAGCTAAACGAATATTCCACTTGTCGCGTGTATGCTGCATATGCGGGGGATGAAGAAGTAGGTAGACTTAAAGTAGGAGCCGGTACCGTGTTCATCTGGGTGTGGCATCACATCACGTTGCAAGACCAAGTTTCGCCCATCTCACTCATCGCTATGAAGTTCACTACGCTTGTCCAGGTTCTGTCGACTGCGGGTATCGGGTCATCCGCCTTCCTCCCAAATACAGAGAAGCGAGATACCCACCATGCCTCTGCGCACGGAGCAAAGACCAAAGCCATATCTTGGAACGAGGCGGTACAGATCATGGCTGAGTCTACTGGTGATTCTCGCGGCAAGGCCCACGGCAAAGTCTCCTCTTTCGCCGCCACTGGAAACACCACCAAGCCTACATCCTCCTGCACCAAGAACCTCCGGATTGAGTGGAACAACATGGCGGACACCGACAAGCTGTCGTATGTGCAGTCAGTCAAATGCTTAATGAGCGCCAAACCGCTCGGTGTGTGGGCCAATGCGACGAGCATCTGGGACGAAATCACCTGGGTCCACGACCAACTCAACGACCGCATCCATGGCGTCGACACCTTCCTGCCCTGGCACCGGTACTACCTGCATATGCTCAAGACGCTCCTGGCAGAGCAGTGCGGCTACACGGGCCCGATGCCGTGGTAGCGCGAGACAAAGTACACTGGTAATTTTGCCGGGTCGGGGCTGTTCACGCCGGAGTATTTCGGGGCGCTGCCCCTGTTGTCGGATAGCGGGGAGGGGACGTGTATTACTGACGGTGTAAGTCATCAATCGAGGGCCCAAATCGGATGTCGTCGGAGTTTCTGGTACACCCCAAACCTCGCCTGCATCCACATGTTCACTCGGCCGTTCAGCACTGACCAAGATGCTTCCCAACCCAGGCCTTCGCAAACACAACGATCCTCGTCGGCCCCGACGGCCCCACCTGCCTCTCCCGCGGCGAGACCAAACAAACGACCGACGAAGCAACCGTCGCAACGCTGAACCTGTGCCACGGTGACGCCACCACCGAGTACTCGCAGCACCGGCGCTGCGTCGAGCAGACCATCCACGCGACCATGCACGAGGGCATCGGCCCGACCATGTGGCTGCTCGCCACCTCCCCCGGCGACCCCATCTTCTTCATGCACCACGGCTTTGTGGACTGGCAGTGGAAGCGCTGGCAGGATGCGGTTCCCGGACGCGCGGTTGAGAGTAAGTGCTGGGCTTGTTGGTGTGGTGGCTGTCGAATGGGATGATATGATGCTAATGAGTCTGGTAACAATAGTTTCTGGATGTGCGGAATATTCTGGGGACGGATCGCCGTGTGTCCCCTTGACCCGGAACACGGTGCTGACTACGATGGGCGTGGTACCTGACATGACGGTTGGGGATGTGCTGGACACCGAAAACGAGGTGATGTGTTACACTTACGATGAGTTCTGAGAAGTTTTGGCTGCAGGGTTTGCGGAGTTTGTTGGGTGACCTTCATTGTACCGGTGCCGTATTCCTCTACTTTAATTCATGAATAGGACATATGTTGTTGAAATCCTGAATGGCTTCCTGGCGATTTCAGGCTGTACCGTGTTGTGACGAAATCTGGAGACCCTAGGCCTTGTCCGATCAGCACATCCTCCCCGGTGCGGTCTGGTCTCACCAAGCTGATATCGTGTACGTGGTGTAAGATTCCGCGTTGTCGTGGTAAAGTTTTGACTCGCAAGCTCACCTCGGCCCTGGGCTGAACCGGCGACACCGTCAACATGACGACCCCTATACCTTCCACCGTTTGATAGCCTCGGACTTGCTGGGCTTGGTTGGGGTTCAATCACTGACCTCCAAGTGAGCGGAACTGGGCACCTAGGTACGGGTCCGTTCTTGTGTCAACATGAATAGCCAGTTTTTCTCTCGGCGGGTATTCATCTAATTCTTCATTCCCCTTGAGGGATCACTTCAATGCCTACAAGTGCACTCGATCGTACATTGTTGCTGGGAGTGATGGGAAGCTGTGTAGGACGAGCTAGCGACTGGGCCCGACTTACCGCTGATGGTTGCTCATGACGTCACAACATCCACCACCTGCGAACGAGAGGGTATCGGCGAGAACGGCCAAGTCGCAAGCACCTGTCATTTTGACATCACGCCTGACAAAATCACTCATTCAAGGGTTTGTGACTCCTAGGCTTTATTTACTGTGACAATATCTTACACCAGCCATCTGTACGCTCCCGACCTTTGCTCTCGTTGCCCACCAAAACTGGCGCATGCCATTAGGACAGCACCTCGAGTCGCCCAGGTTCCACTGCAATTCCCGCAAAGCGCAAGGACGAACCGCCCACAACGGCCAAACCAACGAATTCGAGGAAGCCCACCGCCACAGGTACCGGCGGCGGCATCTCTCAACAAGCACCGATTCCGCCCACCTCTTCCCCAAAACACATCCAATCCCAACCTGTGTTAGCAGACAACTCGAGCCCCGTCAGCTTTACAACTGCCACAATGGCCAGCACACTGGACTTCGACGTGGCCGTCCCTAAGTGCCCGCAAACCGCCGAGCGCAAGCAGGCCGCCGACGCAGAGAATATCCTGTCCAAACCCGGCGTTGCGCGCGCCAACCTGGCCGTGTCGACGGAAGTGCCGGATGGCAGTCCCGATTCGGCAGGGAAGTATAGAGATTATGTGAGTTTTTACACTCACCTCATTGCCCATGAAGGGGTCCGGTGGTGTTCTGTCAAAGGGTGTCTTAGCTGACATGCTCCGTGTGGTGGTGGCGCAGACGGTTCTTCAACAACATGTGCTGTTCTGGGACCGGGACGCAGACGGGCTGATCTACCCCTGGGATACATACGTCGGGTTCCGGGACCTTGGATTCAGCATACTGTTCTCGCTGCTCGCGGTGGTGATCATCAATGTCAACTTCTCATATCCGACACGGCTGTCCGTGTCGTGGTGGCCCGATCCGTTGTTTCGGGTATATGTCGGCGGGATCCACAAAGCAAAGGTGAGTTCAAGCCAAGTGCGTGCTTGACGTGTGCAGGCGGTCTTTGATCTTGATGCTGCACGAGACATTGGTGTTGACGGACGATTTGTAGCATGGCTCCGACTCGGGCACGTACGACAAGGAGGGCCGCTTTGTGCCGCAGATGTTCGAGGACATGTTCTCCAAGTGGGACGTCCATAACGCTGGGTCGCTGTCAGCTGACGAGCTGTGGCGGATGATCAAGGGTCACCGGCTGGCTGCGGATCCGTTTGGTGTATGTTTGCATACCCTCTGTTCCTCCTGTTATTTTCCTTTGCCTTCAAGTTCCCGGCAAAGTAAGATACGCTGACCAGATTGTCGTCAGTGGGGCGCCGCTATTTTCGAGTTTGGCACGACATGGCTGCTGTTGCAGCAGGATGGGCGGGTGTCAAAGGAGGATCTCCGGCAGACATACGACGTAAGTTGTTCTCCACTCGCCACATGTGAAAGTTTCTGCTTGGTTACGCATGTTGACCTGAATAGGGTACCATCTTCTGGAGAATCAAACAGGCTAGAGAACAAGGCAAGGGTTGGGACAAAGGGTTTGGTCTGCGAGACTTTCTCACTCTGGGTCAAAGGCGGCTGAAAGAGCACATGATGTGAGTTCGCAGAATGCGATTGGTACAAGAAGGTAGTGTATATGGATGAAATGCACAAGCTTGGCACACGAACGTAACCCAAGGAGATGCTCACATACGTAAGCTCCCTGTTGGATCTATCTACCTATCTACCTAGCTAACTAGTTTGTGAAGTCCGGCCCTACCAAACAATGCAAATATGTAGATCAAAGACGGGCTATGTGAGTGTGTGTGTTCGCCCAAGCCCTTTAACCGCCAGTGCATGACCCAGACCCGCTGCCCACACTCATTCCCTGACTACGGCACTACCCTGTCTCCTATTTGAATGAGAACATGAGGAAAGGAGAGCTCGAGGCGTCAAGGTTTGGAGGCACAGGAGCGGAAACAAACAGAGAAAGACAACCAAAGGATGAAGCTAGGGACAAGAAGAACGGCTACCTTCGGAACTGACAGAACAAAAGTAAAAGGCGAAAGAAATGGAGGCGACATAGCAAAGGAGACTGAAGAGGGCGTGAAACAAACTAAGGAGACAGCAACTCAAGCTCCCGCTTAGCATCTGTCCCTGCGCTGATACCTCCTTCGCTCCCGGGAACCACAGCCTCGTAACGAGTCTCAAACAGTGTCAGATCCTCTGCATCCTCATCTCTCGGAGGCCAGGTGCCGGAGCGCTGTAGGGGTCGAAACCCGAGATCGTCGGTGTGGCGGCGTAGTAGCCGCCTGCCTTCGGGGGAAAGGGGCTCCACAGACGCACGTTGGAACCTCTCAGGCCAGCCTTCCGGGTGGTAGATGAGTCCAATCGGTGGACGACGGGCTCTGGGTTCGTCCCCTCTTCTGTTAGGATAGGCCGGGACGACGCCTCGGAAGGGACCGGGGTCGTTGGGCGGGTTGTCGGCAAGGTCGCGAGCGGTGCGGGTCGGCAACAGATTGAGCTGATTCAGGCCCGTGGGAGCCCTGCGCATGTTGAACGGCGGGCGGCCGGGCGGGATGACGGGGAACTCGAAGAGCAACTCGTCGTCGTCCCTGAGCTCCTCGGGAGAGAATAGACGTCGATATTCACCGTCTGGGTGCAGTTCGGGGAGGTTCCTGAACTGGTGAGGATAGCGTCGTTCGTTCCTGCGGGACGCAATGTCGGGAATGTCGAACGCCTGGTCGTCTACGACCTGCAGTGGAATTACCCCTCGAGGAGTGTAGTATTGCTTACAGTCATGTCAGCAAATTGCACACACCGGATCGATTTTGCGCAAAGTGCGGCCACTTACCAGGTCTGAAATTGAATGGTCCGATCCGCGACGGGCACGCGCAGGGCGGGTGCGGAACCAATCCATTGTACAAACAGGGAGGTAGGGGTAACTGGGAAGAAGGCTAAGATACAGAGGGCTAGGAAAACAAACAGGGATGGAGTATAAAATCAGAATCAGAGGGGAATGGTGGGAGAAGGGCAGAAAGAAAGGAGCAAAGGAAAAACACACAAAAGTTTAAAAGATAGGATGACCGTATTGGAGAGCTTGAGATCGGGCTAGTGATACAACGATCTCAATGAGCACGAAGAAAGACAACGGTGGTGAACGGCAAACACTTGCTCAAATGCAAGAAAGTCTGCTGTCCATTTTATAAGGACATTGGGCTGCCTTAGTGTTCGTGTCCAAAACCCCATGTTTTCCATAAAAGCCCACGGTCAGTCGGCAGCCCACAGGGTTGAGTCTTCGAGAATGCTCGGTGAGGTTGTTGTCAGCTATTCTTCGTGGTTTCAGTTGAGGAGCGAGACCGGATATGCGGCCTTCATCGCCGCCCTCGGTTGCACCTCTAGAGCTCTGGGAGCCCGTGAACGAGAAAAGTCATCCGTCCACTCGAAAGACTGCACCACCCAGCAGCCATGATCATTGGATTCCAGTGTGCTGGAACCAATCACCCCGATCGTCGTAGCCGCCCATCGCCGCCACTACACATTCAGCCTGACAGCCTGACTCCATGGCCGCATTTCCCGAGGCCCAGGGCAGCTTCGGGGCTTTTTGGGTTTACACTACAGCCACAATCTTGAACTCGGGTAACAGCAGAGCTCACACACTTCGATTTACCTAGGAGTTCTTTTCGTTCCGCCCGGGAGTGGCTGAGCCGTCCTGTCCAGCAACATGTGCTGCTGCTTTCAGCAGAAGCGCCTGCATTGGTTGGCCGTAGCCAGCTGCAACATGGAATCCGTCGGCTGTTCAAACGCCTACGATCCCCACATTCATCTGTCACTGCCACCTTCGGCTGCCATTGTGCGCCTTGAGAACGCAAACCCCGCTTCCTTTAGTGTTCCCGTACCTTACATAACGCTTCTCTAACAGCCTGTCACCGTTTGGGTGTCGTCTCTGGTCATTCTTCCTTTTGGATACCTCGAAGCTTGCATTTTTCGGCCAGCATCCTGCTAAGGCGAGCATACAGCAACTTCCACCCGGCATTTAGCCCTCGCTGACTGTGAAGTTCTGAACTTGCACCCCAACGCCACGCACCGCATCACATCCTGCGCGCCCAGCCCGTCATGAGCAACCGCGAGCCTGACACAAAGCGCCCGTGGCTGACCTATTTTGATGCAGTGTACCCCGCCAAGGACGATCGGGACGAGGTGCTGGATGAAACACTTGCTTTCCTACGGGCCCTGTTGCTTGCCCCGGATGGAGCTGAGGACGCAACCGCAGACAGCATTCGCGCGGTGCAGGCGTACTATCGGGAGAGGTTCTACCCCCGGAACGAGGTTTACTGGAGGCAAAAAAGTCCCGACCATGGCGCCCACACCGTGATTGGAAGCATTGTTTCCCATGTCTTCAACCTGATGGACTATGTTCCGTTCAACGACATCAGACACAAGCGGCTGGCTGATCTTGTGATTGGCCTGAGGCGCGAGGCGGTTCAGACCTTCGACCCGAAGGTAGAGTCGACCGATTTGTTTATCACGAGTTGCCACGTTTATACTGATAACTGAATCTTGCAGAACCCTCAATTAGGGTGGGACCCGATGGCCTTGGCGGAGAATGCCTACGAGTTCTGGAATGCACAGCATCGTACGTCCCTGCGACCTGTCTCCTTGACTCCCTTATCATTGAGCCACATAACACTAACCTTTCCATGCGCTAGTTCGCCCGAACGATGATGTTGAACGGTGCAACATGTCGATCAGTGTCTTCGCCATGCTAGCCAGACTCACCGTGATGCTGGGTGGCAAATCCGCTTCATGGGCAGTGGCCGAGGTCGTTGAGGGCCTTGAAAAGCCTCGCTCTTCGGGTTCAACACCACTGGTTTTGAACGCAGCAGGTGTCATTGCCACGCAGTTCGTGGTATTTGCCGGCGAGGTGTTGGACAAACAGGTGGACGACACGAAATGGCGTACTTGGGCCGCAAAGCTGCAGGCCTTGGTGCACAACCCCCTCAACGAAGAGCAGTGGGATCTACGGAACAATGCACAAAGGGCACGTCAAAGGTTGATTCAGCTTCGTCCGGGGCTTCTTGGAGAGGACGCTCGGAGTGACTAGTAGGAGATAAGCTGGTGAGTCCATCTTGAAAGGCAGGTGGGGAGTTTGGCGAAAGGTGCCCTGGGGCTTACGTTTGCTACTCACTTTGCCGGGCGTATTCTGTTTAGACGCAATTGTGAAGTGATTTCCATCTCGAACTGCTCAAACCGAGCTTGTTTCTGCGTGCCCGGGATGTCTCTGGCCTTGCGAGGTGCGACAGAGACGTTTGATGCCTTCAGTCTAGTTTGCCATCGCCAAACCGGGCATGCCTGTTATCCCATTTACACTGCTCAATCTCTAAACACTGCCATCAACTCCCCAACGATGCATACGGGTGCCTAATAGGGCCGCTGTCCTCGGCCGCGTGACTTCGCCTCCTGTAAGGCTCGTAGCAAGATCTTGAGGCTGAGCCTGGCCGACCTTTCGGCCATAAACGTTCCGAGGCTCCCTGACCCAGCCTGTACTAGCGAGGACTGGTCCTGTTCTGCAACCGTAGAGCAGCCTAGCGACACTTGTGCTTGGTTACCGGCTCGCTGGAACTGATACCAGCTCAGGTGTGCCCCGGCGATGAGCCAAACGCGCAAGGCGGCTTCTCCGCGCCCTAGCGAGCCCCGCTTAAGCACATTCTTGACTTCGCTGCGTGGCTGTGAGAAGCTGCGCGCGAGTGTCACCAACCGTGGCCCGCAACCCGGCTCGGTCTGCGGCACATCATCATCTCCATTCCTCAGATTCGCTCCAATACGACTGAAGGACCAACGGTCTTCTCATTCACGAATATCCTGCTGTTATTCTAAATCCTGAACCGCTGTGCCAACAGTTACACTTAGCGCCTGACCCCATCCCAGAAACCCTCATAAAGCTACATAAGCAGTGACTCCGATCGCTTGCCTCAACACATCCCCCAGACACCGCAAGAGCATGGCCAACGCGGTTGAGCAAGCGAAGCCAGATGGCTCACCTTACTCGACGAAATTGGCACCAGAGACGACATGGATCAAAGTCGGGCGGGAGACGTTTGTTTTCCTTCGCAACCTGCTCCTGGCACCGGACGACGACGAGCATGCCACGGCAGATGCGATTCGCGGACTGCAGGCTTACTATCGAGAGTACTACTGCCCTCCGGATGAAATTCACTGGAAAGAGGATCCTAGCGACGGCGATGGGCAGGTAATCGGGGCCACTGTTGCCAACGTCTTCGATGTGGTTGAGCAGGTCCCACTTACCGACGGCCAGCTCAAACGGCTGGCAGACCTCATCATTGGCCTGAAGAGAGAGGCGGCTCAGAAGTTTGATCCCGGCGTGAGTCCGTTAATTTGTTGTGCGCCTTGAGTATGTATGTGGCTGATAATGACCCCGCAGAACCCTCAGCTGGGCTGGGCTCAGATGATGTTGGAGGAGGAAGCCTATATGTTTTGGAACGCCTGTCGTGGTACGTACCTCCATATCTGCCTGACTCGTTATTCAGATAGCATGTTTGAGTCTGATCATCTCTCCTTTGCTCCAGTTGACTTCCGTAGCACAAAGGACAAGTGCCACACAGCGGTTAATATGTCCGCTCTCCTCGCGAAGCTGACCGGCGCCGATATGCTGGGACGTCAAGATGTGTTCATTGCCTCCAATGTCATCAAAGACGGCCTTGAAGATTCTGCATCTTCGAAGTCAAGCCCTTTGGTGTCGGCTGCGGCTGCCGATATTGCCGCACAGTTTCTGTTGTTTGCTGGCAAGGCCCTGACCGAGGTGGTGGACGCTGAGAAGTGGAAAACATGGGCCGCGAAACTGCGGAACTTTGCAGACAGTACAGCTGCTGATGTCGAGTGGGATTTCAAGAACAATGCTCAGAAGGCCTATGGCAAGGTAGTTCAGCTACGGCCAGAACTGTTCTGAACAGGAATACCTCGAGTTCAAATGCCAAACCCAATGTCCGAGACAGTTTCAAATGAAATGGAGTAGCCCGCGACCATCATGACAAACAATGTGAATAGGATTCTGAAGTAGCCCAGACCCATTATCACTACGGCTCAGTCCATTGAACAACAAAAACAGACTCACATTCTACCTCAATCCTCCTACACATCAAAACGATCACGCTGAAACACCAACAATGGATCATCCATCAACATCCTCCCCCCTTCCACCGCCCGGGCCGGCAAGTCCTCCCTCCGCAGCATCTCAGACCGCTTATCAAAGTCCCAAACCTCATTCCTCTCCACCTTCATGGGATCCCTCCCAAAGCGCCACTCCGCCGCCCGCGCAGGCCCATCCGGCACCGGCCCCCCGACCGGCGCAAACGGCACCGGCCCGGGAGGGATCTGGCCATCATAGTCCTCCCACGACTCAATCTGCGCCCTGCACGGCAGCTGCGTCATCCGCCCCGGGACATCGATCCCGGCGGCAAAGTACTGCGGCACCTCCCCCGTCAACTGGAACTGGCCCCCCACGGCCGGCAGCGGGCCCACGATATCGGGCGGCGCAAACCTGAACCGGAGGTTGCGTGCCGCGTTGGGGGGCACTATCCCATTGGTGAACAGGGCAGTAAGGTAATTCAGCTCGTTCGGCAGCAGCTGGTTGTACCGCGCCTGCTTGTACATGGGCTGGCGGTTGACGGGGTCGAGCACATGGTGCGGCGGGTTGGCGGGCGAAATGCCGCCTGGGTTCGGCCACCACGGGTTGCTGAGGGGGCCGTCGCCAGCGTCGAAGGACTCGCCGGGCGCGCTGCGGGGACCGTAGTTGTCGTAGGATCGTGCGTCTTGGAGAGCGCCGTGGTCGAGCTCGACTGCGTCGTAGTTCTTCCAGTCGCTGGTGACGAGCAGGATTTGGTGCTCGGCGGGGTACTGGAAGCCGTAGACGCGGCAGCCGTAGCTGAAGGCGGCGTCGCCTTGGCTGAGGGTTGAGGTGAGGTTAATCTGTGGACGGGGAGGGTTGGGGGGCACAGGGATGGGAGAGGTGGGGTTTGACATACGTTTCACTCGGTAATACGTTGACTACATTGGGGTTTGGAGGTTGGTCTGGAAGGATAGCGTCGTCGGGGTGGAAGACAATGATTTGAGTTCGGAAGTAGTCGGCAATAACGAAGAAAATGCGTTCGTCGCACAGCGCAGCTCGTCCTTGGGATGCGGACGCGTGTAAGGCACGGGCTAGGCCGCGTTCACCGTAGTAGGGGTCAACGCAAGACTGCGTGTCCGCCTCAAACAGGTGGTAATCTGCCCAGCGGGGGTGGGTGTCGTCGTGAAGGACATCCATGAAGTAACTCCAGATTCGGGCTTTTACCAGCCAATGCTTGAAGATGTCACCGCCGTGGCTGTTGTTGCGCTCGTGCACCCAGTATCCAGAGGTTGATTGGATGTAAGCTTCCACGACATTGCAACAACTTCAGGAGGTAATGCATCAAGCTACTTACGAGATGCTGTGCCACATAGAGTCAGGCCCCTCCGGAACGTGAATCGTCCGAAACGAAAAGAGGTCCCCAGTGTCGTCCTGGGACACAAATCCCTGATATCGGTGGAACTTCCTCCACAGATCAACATCGTGGCGTCGGGTATTCTGCGGCTCGTGGCCTGTAGGACCCGGTGCTACATTATGGGAATAATAGTAGTCCCGGGCGTCGCCATAACCGGTCCCCCCTCTTTGCGGGCCTGGCATGTAAAACCAGTCGAAGGTCCAGTCGGCATCTCCATGTCTGTCCCGAGGATCTAGCTGCAGATTGCGGACATCCACGTTCCAGCGTGGGTTTCTGAATCCCAGTGTTCTCAGTGCGTCAAGGATATACGCCTTCGCTCTCCTATCATTCGTCGATCCCATCCGGGCATGGAAATACCACAAGTTTTGAACCTCCCGTACAAGTTTGTTCAGGGATGGCTTTCGTGCTGCGCCGTTGTAGCCGAGGATGTTCCAGGCTCTCTTGATGTTGTAGTACGTTGGCTTGGCCTCGAGCGCCAAGATGTCGCGGGTGATCTGACTTGCTGTCTTTCCGTTCCGGTTTCTGGGCCCGCCCCGTCGTCGGTCTGCCATATTGCTTGGTGGATTCTGGATGCTCAAACACTCACTCGATATGACACCGCATAGAACATGAAGAGCACGGATGGATGAGGAGTTCATCAAATGCAAGAAATGATCAGGGTGAAAGCATTGGATTTTCAAATCCACACCTTCAACACTGCTCTCATTCACAATTTTCTGTTCATTGTTTTACTCACAGCCACAGTGGACTGCATCGGGATCTTAATAAATGTATTCGTACCCGGGGGATAAAGCACCACATAAAGGGCATTGGGCTCGTCGGGGGAACCAAAGTCACACATTCTAAAAACAAAGACGGGTCAACAAGAAGAAATTCTCAAAGAATCTTATCGTCTTTGGTAGAGGCAACCCGGCGTTGGCCAGACTCGTCTTCGAAGGAATACACTGTACTACACACGGTGCAGGTGAGCTACCCCTAGTGAAGCTAACCAAAACAATGCTGAACAAATCAACGCTACTGACAAAAAATAACACTGGAATTCAGTTATGCTGTTGAACTCAACCACCATAACTCACAAATTTCTTCGCATCCCTGAATTCCCTCACGAGTTGATACAGCGTTGTGACTGTTAGCACCTGCCGGATCACCTTTCACACGCGACGTGAAGACTGGAGGGGCAGCCATGTAAGTGGACGGGAGTTGGGTGATCATCCCTTGCACAGAGGACTGGGCATCACAGCGTGAAAATCTCACCAAGAAGATACTGCACGCCAATTAGCCGGTCATCCAACTTAACAGTTTCTCCAGCGCTAAAGTCAATTGCACGCGTCAATGTCCGGTTAAGTTCCAGGCAGGTGTGTTGCTGTTGGATTGTCCCCCCTCTTTTTTTGTACTCCATGCGACCGTCAAGTTGCCCCAACTTGTTGATTCCACACCAGAAATCATTCGGCTCATTTGCACGGCCGGCAGTGCTCGCCATGCCGTAAGTTGTGAATGCGCCGCACCGATGCTGGCGGAAAACCAGCCCCTTGTCCACCTCGAGCAGCGGTGTCAGAGTTGCGCTGCGCCTCGAGGGTTAGGGCTTCCAGGCCAGCACAATGGGCCAACAAACCACTTGAAGCGGTCTCGTCTGACAGGCAACGCCTTCGTTTGTTTCGAAACATGTCTTTTGGCATCTGTCGCAATGTTTCGGCCCTGGCCGACAACGGGCCGCCCGGCCGAGTGGCCGATCACCCGCGTCCAACTTAGAACATCAGAATGCGAACCCCTTTTTTAAGTCTCCAGGTGTGTCCGCTGCCCGCTTGCGGCCACTCAATCCTCGAACTGACTTGGAGGTGTCAATGGGGTTCTCAACACCAACCCCCACGACACCACAGCCATGAGTTCTCAGGTATCTGCAGCGCAGGAGGGGGCCGAGAAATCAGTGGCGGAAGCAACATTGGCTCCAACCGCACGCCTGCGGAAAACGCATGGTTTTGCCTCCAAAAAGGCATCGAAAGGCTTGCCAATCCCGACCCTTGTCCTTCATGCCGATTACGACCGTTCATTGCCGCCGTCGGCCGGCTTGACGCCGTTCCCAGACTACAGCGCCGGGCTAGGCACTGCAAGCGGCTACCACGACCGCAGATTCCTTCACCCCGACTACCAGACTCCACGCACTGACGGGTTTACGATTGGATATTATGCTGGTGTCACAGGCAGCGATGCCGGGGGCGAATCTGAAGAAGGTTCGTACGAGGCGCCAGATTTGGGTTCGTATTACGACAATTCAGCCACCGACGATGATCAGTCACAAGTCCCCGGAAATCCGGCGCATCTTGAGCCTCCTATGGTCGGGAGCGCCCGCGGGCATTCGAATGGTGTCAATTCAGCCGCGCCGGCTAACCGCGCGGTTTCGGAGGACGGGCAAGAACTTGCATCCGAAAACGCCATTCTCGACGATTACTATGGCGAGGAGGACGGCAGCAGCCATTACAGCTACTACACAGTTGATCCGTCTGCCACTGTCTTAGCCAAGGATACGCCCGCTCTTGCTCAAGGTCGGTCAAGGACACCACCGCCGTTCTATCAGCTCCTTGGTTTTGCAACGCTAACTCACACCCCCCTGAACAGAAGCCGACCCCCAAGACCGGAAGAGTCTTGGTCAGCTTGACGAGGTCAGCGCAGAAGGCGTCCGCAACACGGAAGTCCAGGAAGAGGTTGAGCCGCAACCCGACCTCGTGCAACAGATTGGACAAGACAGCATGAACGATCATGACCAACTTGTCTCCGACCCACCCGATGCGGCTTCAACATCTAGTGCCCGTGACGCCTCCGCCGTCAAAAAGCCAGTGGGTTCCGCGCCGCCTGATGACAAGAAGGGGAGCCCAGATATCACCAAAACGACGCGCTTCAACAACGCCCGGAACTTCTTTGAGGCTCTTGCCTCCAAGGGGCCAACAACTGCAGGAACCAGTCCGCCTGGCGTGCGGCACATCCCTTCTGGTCAAAAGCAGAGCGGTTCACATCTTGTGAATGCACTTGAAGAGGATGGTGGAGGCAAAGTGGCGGGTGTGACGGTTGAAGAGGGTCGTCCTAACCCGAAGGACGAGCGACAAATTCCCGACGAGAAGACGTTTTGCGCTTCGGTCCATGACGCCGACCAAACTCAGACTTTGTCGGCTCAGCAAAAGCACCGGGAGGGCTCATCAAAACCGGTTCAGCAACAAAGCCCCCACCTTGTCGACTCTGTACACACCCTGGAATGGGACGCCGGCGAATTTGCCGAGAGGGGTTCTCCCATCGACGGCGAGTTTGCTGTAATGTATGTCCCCGAGGAATACGACATGGCCAACGCAGAGACACCTGGAGCTGAGTCAGGTCCCACCGAGACGAACATCAACCACAAGAACGCGACTAAGGACTCCTTGGACGGAATCGCGAAACCCGCCTCCCACGTCAACCAGCACAGCCCCGAACATGAAAATGATGGAGCGTCCATGGAAACAGAATGCGACGTTCCCGGCGAAAACGCTTTGCCTGAAGAATGTTACTTGTGGGGCGAGCTTCCTTTCGAGCACGACTACGCAGGCCATGAAGTCATAGAAGAGCCTGATCGCGACGATGCAGTCGAGATCGCGAGTCCCAGCCAGTTACGCACCGAAGACATTTCTTTCGACACTCCTTCGCAAACTGCAACCCCAGCACACGCAGTGGTTAATGCGACGCCTGAAGTTGAGGTGTCGCCGGTCCACTCCAGGTCTATACCCGCGGAAGAACTTTCCGAATCTCTGACTCAACCAGTTGAGAAACAGATGGAGCATCCGAAGGCGGAAGAAGCTGCGGCAACTGTGGGTGAACTTCTTCTACCCGACAGGCCGGAAGTATCAGCAGGCTCCGATGAATCATCCTCAATTCGCAACTTGTTCAGTGAGCTGCCGCTCCACGCCGAGATTGGAGACTTCGAGGTGACCGCGTCACCTGTGGGATCTCGGCAGTTCCAAGAGCTCATGTTGCGCAATGAGCACCTGGCGACAATGACACCCGCACTTTCAGGATGCCCAACCGCTGGTGACGACGCTGCGGTGATCAGCACTCCGCTACTGAAAGAGGAGATCCTTCCTGACGAAGAACCACGGGAAGTCAGGAGCACACTAATCTCTGAAACAAGAGCTTTCGCTCAAGACGACTTGGAGGCTGTTTCCGACTATCTCAGCGCACCCGGATCCGATGGGGCACAGTTACATGTACATGACCATACTGAAGCTGTTGTTGATCCCCATCCGACTCATAATGACAGCGTCAACTTCGAGGAGGTTCAGCTCCACACGAAGACAGCATCCGGAAGCGATTCTGAGGAGCCGGTTATCACAGGCGCTGCTGAACCAGACCCAGAGCAGCAACACCAGTCATACTCCTCGCCGGAACGCGATGTAACGTCAGGCGGGTCACTGGATGGAACGGACGACGAGGCATCCGTACTTTCGCTTGAGTCAACAGAGGAGTTCCTCAAAGCTGAGGAAGATGTACCCTCATCTCCTGCAAACGAGCATCCACTGGAAACTGTATCACATTTCTGTCCTCAGTCAGGGCGCATTCCGGAGGTCTCGTTGCAGGTCGACCTTCCGGACTTAACCGCCAACAAAGGCACCACTCGAGCCTCTGATAAGGGCATCGACCAGTCCGATGAGTCGCAACACCTCAGCACGGCGCACCGCCTTGACGACCCTACCGGCTCCAAGACTCACGACAAGGAAGCCGGTATCGTGTTCAGAACCACCAGTGAACATCCCGCAAGTACAAGATTCAAGCATGCCCAGCCAGACAGCATCGTGGACGGCCGTTCAAGCCAGATACATATAACTGGCCAGACTTTGCTCTCTCCAATGGCACCTCCGACGCCACCCTTGGACGATTCAGACAACCTCTACCCGCTCAGCCCGGTTACCCAATACGACGGCAGTGCGTACGGGCCACTGACTCCACCGCCTGAGGAGACTTTGCCTGCGCTCCCAACTCCTCCATTGCTCGAGGAAAAGGAACGGCGGATTGCTGTCAGCTTGGCAATCCGCAAGGAACTCCACGATCCCCTCCAGACCCTGGAAGAGGAGGGCAGGAAGACGAAGCACGTGGAGGAGCCGAGACACTCTCCGACCTCATCCACTGGTGGTAGAGATGAATGGGTGCCGGTTCACCCTAGCCGCAACGCACGGATCACGGCACCGCGGCAGAAAGTAGGACAAGATTTGCAACCCGCGCCGTTGTTTTCCAAGAAGAAGGAGCTCCACGACCGCGGCCTCGGACTTGACATCCCAGAAACGTGGGATACGCCCAGTCAGCGAACCTCGTCGGCTCAGCACGGACCCGACCAACCCAACATGACTAACAATCTCGGTGTCCGCGATGCTTTTCCTGTCTCCCCAGTTTACCGGGACAGTCTGATGACCGTCGAAGGCCATGAAACTGGCATGATTACGATTGCCCGGGAAGCAACTCGCGAAATTGTACGCGAGACCGTCCGCGAGATCGCATCGGCACCCGAGGCGAAACCTCGCGACGGTCCCAAGATGCCTGGGCTCCCAGGTTCTCACGAGCGAGCTGTTTTCATAGCCATGTCCGCCCTCTCGCCATTGGCGCACGGACACGCACAAGTTGGCGCCGTTCAACAGGAGGGCCGGTTTGTCGTTCCACAAAGCCAAGCCAAGGACTCGCTCGACAAGGCGGATTTGACTCGTTCGCCAGAACAGGTGGACCTAACGGACAACACCACCAGAGCCAGACAGGCTCAAGAAGCGCGACCCGCAAATATGGCACCGGCACATAGCTACAATCTTGCGCATCACGCTACCGATCGCGACAACGGAAGGGCGGCCAGCAAACATGAGGCGCCAACCCAACAACCTCGAACAAGGGACCAAGTAAATATCGTTACCGTGATCAACACAGCTAGCTGGACCTCTGGACCTCAACAGCCGGTAATTCCCAAGCCTGCCCCGGCCTTGACAACCGACCCCGTGGGCTTCCGTCATGGAAACATACATGGCTTGGCGGATGTGGGCATTCCCGACTACTGGCCCGGAAGCGCAACATCCTCAAACAACACCAATCATTCACCTGTATCATCCAAAAACCAGGGCTTCTTTGCTCGGTGGTTCCGACCCCAACAGCAGCACGGCACCGCAAACCACGACATCGAAGCCGGAGCCCCCAACACCACCCCATCCGAACCGCCCAAAAAGCGAGGCCTATTCGCAAACCTCTTCGCCTTCGCCTTCCGCACACAGCGTCAAACCCAACCTACCGCCACCGCAACCAGACCCATCTCAACCTGGCCCCCGTCCCAAAGCCGAGCCCCCAGCCCGTACCAAGCCACCATCACCACCACCATCTCCGCCGACCCGCCCAGCAACCACCGCGACGCCTCCGCATCACGCGGCCGAGATACACCCAGCAAGCAGTCTTTCTTCGGATCCCTCTTTGCTCGCCTGCTGCGTCCCTTCCGCCGGAATACTTCCAAGCCAGACGATATCGAGCTGGGCGTCGTGAGGGCTGGCGAGCTTGCCAAGAGGGACGGCACGGCGAAAGCAGCAGGCAAGAAGGGATATCTAGCCCGGCAAATCGGGACCGGAGACGGGATGGGCTTCTACCGCAACGGCAGCTTTGCCGCGGCGGAAGACGTACCGGCGGGGGGTGGAAGGGGCGGTGATGCCGGTGTGGCGGTGGCGGTTGCGCCGCCGCGGGCGGCTAGGACGGCGCCTGGGAAGAAGAAGCAGCAGCAGCAGATTGCTGCAGCGTCGGGTGGGGGGTTCTATGAGCAGACAAACGCGGTGCGGGCGCAGGACAAGGGTGTGGTGAGGACGGCGGCGCAGGTGGTGAATCCCGGGAATTGGGTCTGGATGGATGCGTATTGGAAGTAATTGTTGAGGACTGGCGGTGGTTGAGGTGTGTGGTTGTGTTTTGTAACCGTACATGTATTGATTGGATGGTGCGCGGGGAGGGGTGTTTGCTTCCACCGTTAACATTGTTGACGGGGCTGGTGTTGGTGTCTTTGATGCCGGCGTTGTGTACACTAGAATGTAACAAGTTAGGGTGGGGTGTAGATGTTCGGAAGTGAGGAAGAGATACATGTAATGAGTCAAAGCTTCACGTCCAAATGGTCCAACATGACCGCCACAACTGATTTGTTACCGCCCATGCTCTCTTGACGAAGTCGCGGACAGGGTTGGGAAGAAAGTTACATGTTGATATTTATACGTTAACCATGATACGATTGACGCCGGCTAGAATCCTACACAAGAATCCCTATCAAGCTTGTAATATATACATACCTGTCCATATGAACCATTCCCTCCATTCCAAACCGAGAACTCCATGTTCTCCGGATATCCTGTGTTTCCATAATGACGCCTGGGAAGGGGCAGGGCCTGGGGGCGGGGGGCGGTGCCTCCCGACAATATGTCTCCACCACCGCAACATTTACCTGTCCAACTCCACGACACTGATGTCGGAGTTATCTCCATTAGAACTCCCGAACGCCAGCCAACGGCAACGTGTAAAGCGAAATGAAGATGCAAAGAGAGCGAATGAACAAGTGTGGGGACGGAAGCAAACGAGTGAGGGATAGGCAATATACAGAACGTGGAAAGGAGAAGAACATTAGGAGGGGAAAAAAACGTCGCAAAGTGCTCGTGCGCAGACAACTCTCAATCCAACTCAATGGCGGTCTCAACATTTGAGCCCTCCTCCTGCTTCTTGTCCGCCTTCTTGCTCTTGGCAGTCCTGCGTCTCTTCTTCCGGGGCTCCTTCGTGACATCATCCACACTCACGCCGAGCTCCTCGTCCTTCTTGCGCTTGGCCTCCCGGCGGACCTGCTCGCCGAAGGGGAGCGGCTTGGGGATGGGCTTCGCCGCGTCGATCCAGGCGTACGTCTTGCCCCGGCGACTGCTGAAGTGGTTGGCCGTGGCGTTCATGTTCTCCCACTCGTACTGGCTGAGAGGCCGTTGGAGGCGGACGTTGAACTTCTCCCGCGCCAGCTCGGATTTTTCTTTGTGCTTATCTTTAGTGGGGGAGGCGTTGGCCTGGTCTTTTCGCTTCCCGGCAGCAAGCTGCTTATTGGAAGCGGTGTCGCATGTTGACTCTTTGTTCTTGTCGGTCGAGGGAGCAGAAGAGGCAGCCTGGGTTTGCCGCTCCCCTGCGGACAGCTGCTGGTCGGACGCGGAGTCGCATGATGACTTCTTGTCTTGGTCAGCAGAGGGATTCTATGCCTTCTCCTTTTGCGTGCCTACCTCTGTGGAAGATGCATGAGTTGCCGGAGTGTTGGTGACAGTGCTGGAAGAGAGGACAAAGAAGGGCTTGTCGAACGCAACCCTTTCTCCGCGGTGGTTGATAAAATGGGTGGGCTGAATGATGGGTGCACTTGAGGGAGCAGCTACTGTCGTCTCTGCTTCCGTATTCACCGAAGTTGTTGTGTCTTGCGTTACCGGCGTGACGGTGGCCGTGCTCGAGGTTGGATGCGGGCCAGGTAGGGCAGCTGCGGTGTCGGCCTGGGTATGTTGTTCGTCGCCGTGTGTCTCTTCCTCAACGTCGGAACCATCGAACAGGGAGTCCTTATCTGCAGTGTGCGTGTCTTCCTCAGCAAACTCCGACTCATCGAATAGGGAGTCCATGTCCGCCGCGTCCGTTTCGGAGGAAGTGAAGAACGTATCGTTGGCCACCTCAGTGTCTGCCGGCCGCTTCTCTGCCATGGTAACGGTAGGCTGGATGCAGGCCAGTGAGTCCTGACAGTACGGGTGTGATTACAACGACGGGAGCGATTGAGATCGTTTGAGAGGGCTGAGAATGCTGAACTGGTATCGAGACACGAGGTAAATGCCAAACGAGCGACGTGAAGCGAAGGATTCCGGTGAACGACAGTGGGAAGTGGACGATCAAACCGAAGGGTGCATGGCAACGGAGAGGACGCCAGAAAACACAGAAAGGTCAGTCTAGTTTTGTACAGTAGCGTCATGTTGGCGTGTGGGAGAAAATTCTGTACCACGCGACTTTTTTGTGCCAGATCCTGCATCATGCAGACACACCGTGCTCGGGTCTAACGTGTGTGGGCTGAGAAGATGCAGACATATGCGCCAGGGTAGAACTCATGTGGCCAATCCTCTCTCATCGAGGAGCATCGTGTCCGCCGAGAGTTTGCGCTGCGAAGCTGGCGGGAAGGGTGGTCCGAGCAGAAGATGGGCCGTCTTGAGGGCGGAACATTGTCAACTGCAGTGTGAAAAGAAGACGTCGACAACAGTGTCATTACAAGTCAGCTTCCTATGGTTGTATTATGAAGCGACAAGCCTGCCAGAATCCTCAACCGCTTCTCGCACCCCGAACTCCATGGCTCGGGGTCATCGCCATGGACCCAGCTCGCGAACCAGAACACTCCACCCGGCTGTCTCGAGTTATTATACTCGACATGTTCCAGCTCAGTCGTTTGTCAGCCGTGGCCTACATCCCGTCATACCTGCAATGCCCGCCGTCACTCCAGCTAGTGGGGGCGGAACTTGTCGTTCACCGCTGATATGATTTGTTCACGACGCTCGGACATCTGCGGTCGACAGTGGGGCGCTCTGCATGGTGCATTTCCCAAATTAGCCGCATCAACTCACGTCATTGGCCAAGCCACCAACTGCCCACCTATCCCCCTGCTTGGCTCTTGTCCATGGCCGAAACTCAAACTCGACAAGACAGCTGGGCCTCAAGTTGGCTTCGTGGCGCAGGTCGTGTGTTGGGGAAGATTGTGCGAATCCCACGGGCGCTCAATCACGCGTCTGCAAGCTACAGTCTTCTTCGTCCTCCAAGGGATCGATGGCGTGCACCGAACAGCCCCCGACAAGATCACGACAACCTATTCGCCTGGGCAAGATCAGGCAAGTTGATGCGTCGGGGAACACAGTCGCTGTGCTCATCCCCCAGAATGGGTCCTCATGCAACACCTGACCCAGTTCCCCACCGCAAAATGACCCTGGGATACCTTCCTACCTACTGAATCCAAGCAGAGCTTGTCCATGCTTCAGTTACAATCATGTAGGTACTTGTAGGCGACACGCGCTGAGATCATGTAGAACTCAACACCAACGACACCCCTGCACGCGCAGTTAGGGCTAGGTACCCCGTGACGTCTACGTTACCTGCCTAGGTACGCAAACCCGCGCCTGCACGCTAGCTAACTCTTCAACGCGCCGCATTCCGTACGCCATTTTCCCCTGTGCTGGCTCAAACGGGGGACACGCTTGGCATCACTAACTGCCGAAAGTGCGACGACAACCTCGTGATATAGGTCATGACCAGGTACAGGTTTTCAATGTGATAACCTAGGGATCATGAGGGTAAAATGGACTGCATACAGAACTAATAGAACTAGAACGGTGGAGAACGTAAAAACAAGCTAGAAACCGTGACATGAATAGCGACTCATCGGAGCATTCCCAGACATGCCAAATTACGATAAACGTCGGCATCCCCGGATGTGCTTCAAGCGTGCTGATGCACATCGGTGCCGTGCCCGCTCCTGTGCCAGGTCGCCAGCAAGACGTTGCAGCTCCCGCAGTAGTGCTTGGCATTCTTGGTGCCGTCGATGAAGTAGGGGAGGCAGCAGCAGCAGGTGCCAAGCAACGCAAACGCAATGAGCCTGTATTGAAAGGATAGATATCAGCGGTTTAGGTCCAGTCCTGTTCCAGTCGGTGGGCTGACAAGACATCTTCCAGCAAGACAGCGCATGTATTGAAGTCGCCATGACTGCCCAGGTGGAGCATCCTGGACTTGCGTGGTTGTTGGGGGTCATTACTCACGTCGTGAACCCGCCGGCCACGTACTCGACTCTGGTCAGAGCTCGGTTGCGGCAGACGGGACAGTCGACTGGCGCCGGTGTCTGCAGCAAGCTAGCGATCGGCGTCGCGTGTTGGTATTGAAGCTGGATTGGAGCGGATAGCGGCGGACTTTGCAGGTGTGGTTGAGGCGGACTCTGCATCTGTGCTGCTGGGAGCGGCGAGCTTGGGTAAAGGGGAGGCTTCATCTCCACCGGAACTGCATTTAGATCGTGTCTGGTCAGGGTCTGGTTCGGGATGCCTTGACGACGGGCGAGCTCAGTGTAGTGATAAGCTCACCTTGCTGCTGCTGGTACGCCATTCTTAGCTGTTTGGCAGGCTTATGGTGTAAATAAATCAAAGTGTCGACGAGTATGGGTTGTAGTGCGGAAGCAAGGCCAGGCCACTAAGCATGGCACAAATTTGCACAACAGGGAGTGACGAGGTCCAGAAAGGGACCAGAATATATCTTCTTCAAAGTTTTATGCTTCCATTGCTCACACCCTTTCCTCCTTCGCGCTGCATCTTTAATCCGCATGTTGCGAGATGGGGGGGACAGCAGGCTGTGCTCAACGTGCTGCTTCGGATTGCAGACGATAACGGTCAGAGTTTGGGTTGGATGTTACTTTGCATTCTTGCGCCCCGACTATGATTGGCAACGTCATGGAGCTGGGCAACCTTTCCGACATCGAACATCGCAAGGCTGCGGCTCTTTGAGTGGGCGTGGGCTGTCACACAAACAAGGCGCGGGCGCTTGACGCGGCTCAAAGTTCGGCCTGCTTACCCATCAGGCATCAGCTCGACAGCATGATAGGCGTCCACTGACATTTTCGTTCGTATGTGTGTGACAATATGATTAAGAGCTGACAGGCGCAGCTGATGGTATTCAGCCATAGGAGTTTGCTGGTTCGTGTCCACCACATCGCTCGCTAGCACACTCTGCATCATTATGGTCACGACGTCTGGAGGTTGACCACGATCATACACGTGCAGGTTTATCATTGCGAATCAGCCCGAGGCATCCCATACCGGCACATATTATATGCGTATGTGGTGCGAATGGCCTAGCGACTAAGTAAGGGGTGTGGAAACCCCGGATGCTTCGGGCTAACTGCAAATTTGCCCGTGTGGAGCCTAGCATCTTCAGACCCTTTTGTTGTGACATATCACTTACCATGGCATTTTTACTTCGGTTTGTACACTAGGCTTCCGTCTGCACTGCTGCTCAAGACGAATATCACAAGAATGCCATCATATCACAGTAGAACCCGTCGTTTCGCTGTAACCCCCAGATTGCGCTGCATCCTCGAAACCAAGTGTTCTCAGCTCATATTGTTGAGTGCAACGAGTTCCACCTGATATCCACCACAAGTCTAGATTATCACGAAAAAATAACGTCATTCATTTTTCATAATTGAATAGCCAACTTGATTTGATTATACATCCGGTCCACTGACTTCCGGCACTCTCGGTTCGCATCCGTACCTCCGGCCGTGTGGGACGACCGATTGTTCACCGTTGCAGCACAACCCGCGGTGTGTCGGCATTGCAACCCATCTACCGAATGCCGAGGCCAATCCCGAAGCAAATAGGGTAGCTCAACGGTGGTGTACCGTGTAATAGAAGACACCTGCCTCGGATCTCGTCCATAAGTACTCTCCTGCCTTTCAACCCTTCGCCTCGCACTGCCGACTCCGAACACACCAATCCCACACCGTCTGGTACCACACACCACCGCCACCATGACCACCAACAAAACCCTCATCTTCAAAAAGGTCCCCACCGCCCTGCCCGTCCCAGGCGAGCACCTGGTGATCGAAGACCGCGGCTTCGACCCCTCAGCGGCGCCCCCGCCCGGCGGCGTGACCCTCTCCATCCTCTACGCGTCCTTCGACCCGTACCAGCGCGGGCGCATGCGGCCGGCGCACGTCAAGTCGTACAAGCCGGCGTTTGAGCTGGGCGGGCCCGTGACCAACGACACGGTCGCGCAGGTGCTGAAGTCGGACTGCGACTCGTACAAGGCCGGGGATCTCGTCATCGCGCACCTGCCGATTGCCGAGTACGCGACGCTGAGTAAGGAGCAGGTCGCTGCTGCGGTGCGGAATAAGGTGGAGAATCCGCGTGGGTTGAAGGATTTGGGGCTGTTTTTGGGGCCGTTGGGCATGCCGGGCTTGACGGCGTGGTCGTCGCTGTTTGAGATCGGGAAGCCGAAGGAGGGGGAGACGATTTTCATTAGTAGTGCGGCGGGGGCGGTAGGACAGGTGGTGGGGCAGACGGCAAAGAGGTTGGGGTTGAGGGTCATTGGGAGTGTGGGAAGCGATGATAAGTTGGACTTCACTGTGAAGGACTTGGGCTTCGACGGCGGATTTAACTACAAGAAGGAGCGTACGAAGGAAGCTCTCAACAGATTGGCGCCGAAGGGAGTGGACATCTACTTCGAGAACGTAGGGGGAGAGCAGCTAGACGATACGCTAGAGGTGATGAATGTGTTCGGCAGGATTGTAGCGTGTGGAATGGTAAGCTTGCCTACATCCCTAAACGCATTGATAGGACGAGAGTACTGATAGTTGGCAGATCTCGCAATACAACCTCCCCGACTCAGAGCGCTACGGCGTGAAGAACCTGATGCATGTCGTCGCCAAGCGCCTGACGATGCGCGGCTTTATCGTTAGCGACCCGGGCTTCTGGGACAAGTACGAAAAGGACCACCAGGAGAAGATGCAGCAGTGGTTAGCTGAGGGCAGCGTCAAGGCAAAGCTGAGCGTCACCGAGGGTATTGATAACGCGCCGCAGGGACTGGTCGGGATGCTGGAGGGTAAGAACTTTGGAAAGGCAGTTCTGAAGATCAAGGATGCTTGAGAGTGGGGGCCAGAGCAGGGGAAATGGATGGCAGTTATAGCTGAGGCGACGTGTGTGTGGCACCACGAGAACCCGAATCGGTTGGGCCGTACTTTAAGTACATGCATGTCCGTGTTGCATTCGGAATCGCGACGCAATCAATCACAATCAGAAGTTTGAAAACTGGAGACACTCGCCTTACGTGTATCGTATGCCAAGTAGGTACCACCTGGCTGGTTCTAGCCCAGCTCTTGGATATCTCGCATCTGCTGATTGAGCAAAGACATGGTGTGGCTCTTCGCGTTCCGTACTCAGATCCGACAGATTACCTACCTTACCTACGTTGACAGCGAAGTGCCCTGCAAGAGTTCTCCCTGCCTTGTTCACTGCTCATTCCTGCAACATGCCTCATCTCCATGCTGAACTTTTGTACCGTCATATTTTTCTTTCCCACCCTCACATTGAAATGCCGCGTTACTTGCCATCTTTCCCGTACAACTCTGCCCGACCTCCACAGGTACCAACTCCCCATGCAAACACCATTCTATTGCTCCAAAGATACAAAGTAGCAGCACCTCAGCCTGCAACAAACTTCACACGATACACTGCAACCATCAGCGGCACTGAAAAGATCAAAACAGCCATGAAAAGTTTTCCGTATCACAACTAAAACCGCCCGTGCAGAAGGTGTGCTTGGCTAAACCAAGATATTGATCGAAGATTTGAATAAGAGATGATGCAGGTAATTGGGCAGTTCCTCATCTCTTTCTGGTATTACGGTTTTTCGGACGACCCCGGCGGCCCTTCACGGGGTGGGGTGGTGGTGGTGCGGCCTTTGCCTTCTGGGCGAGGACGGCTGCAATGCGCACCGATCGTCTTGGCGAAGGTGTTGGCGATGGAACTGCCGTGACTTCGATCTCGTCTTCTATTTTCTCCTCTTCTTCCTCCTCTGGCTCCTCTGGCACCTCCTCCTCCGCTTCTTCCGCTGGCTTTGGAGGAACGGGGGCTGGTCCATCTGAACCAGAATCGTCTGGCTCGGAGGGTGCGGGTGTCTTTTCCTCCGTGTAATCCCACTTCTTCCAAGGATAGTACCTGTCCGGTGTCCAATCTTCCTCGTAATCTGGGTCGAACGGATTGTGTTGCCAATACTCGACTTGAGAGCGCAGTTTGACGGGGTTCGGTGGCTCTTTGATCAGGTCTTCCTCTAGCAGGGGGTGGAAAGCAGGGAGAGTTAGCTTGTTGCCCTGGAACTTGGACATATTGTTGATCGAGAGCACGACAGCGTCGTGGGCGTCCTGCAGCGTCTCGTTGCACTCGTCAACTGTCTCGACGATCGTAGTATTGATATCGTGAACGCAGTTGCTGCAGCCACAACCGACGGTATCCATGTCCAGGATTTCTGTCTCCATTTCCTGTCGGCTGCTTCCCATTCGCTCGTAATACAAATCGGTTGCGTCCTGTTCGAGCTCCGTTATGGATTCCGAGCCAGTCTTCCGCTTGCTGTCTGCGGGCGATTGCTGACTCCCAAACCAAACTTGAATCAACTTTTGTCGTGCGTTCGGGCCTGTCTGGCGCTTCCTGATGTTGCTGATGTACGCCGTCACAGCTCTTTTAGCCTCTTGCTGCTCGTGATCGCGTCGCTCCTGGTCCTCTTCCTCATTCTCGTCTTCCTCCTGACTCACTTCGGCTACCTCGCCGCTCTCTTGTGGTTCTAATGGTTTCCCATCAGAGCCCTCATCGTGTTCACCAACACTTTCTTCCCTTGGTTCTTTACCTTGTGAATCATCTCCATCTGAGTCACCGTCCGGGGAGTCATCGGTAGGCCAAACAGCATACAGTTTGTTAGCCTCCCGAGGAATCTTCGACGTGGTGACACCTTCGTAAGAGTACCAAACGGGAATGTAAGGTCCGAACAAGTATGTCAAGTCTGACTCGAGCTGGGCCAACGCGTGCTCCTCGCTGCCATGGTTGTTCGAGAAGGGGATCCGCTCGAAGGTGCGCTCCGGGACGACCCAGGACACATCGCCGTTGAGTCCATCATCCTCCGGGTCTGATGATGATGAGAGCTTGTCGTAGCCGAGAGCGCGGTACTCCTTTACCTTTTTCTCAGCCAACGGCAGCGCTTCCTCTAGCAGCAGCTTGATGCCGGGTATGTGCTCCCACACATCGTCATCCGCGAAGCGCGCCCCTGGATCGTCCTTCAAAGCGTCTAATTCCCACTTCATCAGCAAGTCGATCAGGTCGTCCGAGTAAGCCGGCACCTGGCCATCTTCCAGCTCCATATTCATCGACAGGTACTGTTCCAGCATTCCGTCATGGTCAACATTGTAACGCAGCCGGTACGGCTCTTCGTTGACTGGTACCTCTGGCCTGTGGTCCCGCCGTATGTCTTGGGGCCGCGCACAGTCATGCACCGTCACCACGCGACGGAACACGTCCCCGACCGCGTGCAAGTCCTCCCAGCAAGACGGCGGAAGCAGTGCTCTGCGTCCGGCATTGGCCAGCGCCCTAGCGCCCCACCACTCCTTCGGATCGGTCATGAAGTTCGCCTGATCAAACCCCTCCAGCACAATCCGCGGGAAGCACTTGTCCAGCGGATCCCCACCCCCATCGATAGCCTCCTCGGGGAAATGCAGCAGGATATTATCCGCGCAAATCGTCCGATGCACGACCGGCTTCCACGTCAGGCTATGCTTATCCCGCTTCTCCCCCGCCGCCAGCTCCTCCCGAGTCAGCCCCGTGTGCAGGTAGATGACGGCGCGCGACAGCTGTTCAATGACGTGCCAGACAAAGGGCTCGGGCACGGGCGCGCCAATGACCGGGTCGGCGTACATATCGAGCAGGTTACTGAGGCTGCCGCCGTTGTAGTGGCGGAAGTAGAGCGAGAAGAGGTCGGCCTGGTCCTTCTGGGTGTGGCTGAAGGTCTTCTTCCAGTCCGGGAAGCCGTACGCCAGGAGCTCGGGGAAGTACGGTTCGTCTGGCAGGCGGAACTCCACGAGCGCATCGTCCAGACGCGCAAAACGCAGCTCGCCCGGCACGCGGGTGGCGAAGTCGATGAGCCAACGGGTGAGGAGCCGGTTGAGGCGGTTGCTCGCGGTCGGGCTTTCGCTGTCCCGCGGCGGGGGTAACCACGGGGCGTAGCGGTACAGGCGCTTGTTGACGACCACCTCGCCGGTGTTGATGCTTTCGAGCAACATGCACTTGCCCATGGGCTTGGTCATGTGCAGGTTGTGCAGCAGGAGGAAGCCCTTGAAGTGGGTATACAGCCAGCCATCGCTGTCTGTCACATTGCGGACCCAGCTGGGCCGGTCCATTTTTATCCCATCGTGCTCCCGTGGAATCTCGCGAGGCAGTTTCACATGCAGCTGGCGGAAGGACGCGGGCGTGATGGTGCTGTGTGCAGCTTGCGTCGCTGGGGACGCCATGTTGGGAGTGGTGCCGGCTTGGACAGTGACGATTGTAGATATGGTGAGGGACGGTTCAAGCCTAGTGCTCTGCCTTAACGCCAACCACAGATTCCACGGCGAGGGTTGGGGGCAACGACATGGAGCGACCGACTTGAGCAATGTTCGTGAATGTCAACATGCTACGTCTTGGGTTCTTGGAGTCTTGGTCATCATATTTGTCGCGTTTCTTGCTACCTAACGCGGTGCTACAGGACGGTGTGAAAGCAGGTTGCCTTTGTCCTCAATTCCAGCCCAGCCGTCCGCTTCCGGGTCAACGACACGTGGCGCAGTTCAGCGCGACACAATGAGAACGGACCACGGCATCAGGCCCCGGAACCTAGAACAAAGACATCGAGTTAAATTGCTGAGATTGAACCCTGGAAGTCCGAGAGCCCCACAAGCAGGGGTTTGAATGCTCGGTTCTTTGTTGGCGCGGGTGCCAGTTGAGTTCCAGCAACATGAGCCAGCTGATGACATGGAATGTGCAATCCGGGTCATCAAAACTGTGTGAATAGAAATGATTTGCAGCGCATGTGATGAACCATAACCCGCAAGTCAGCCTAATCGCATCGTTGATTCAGGTTGGAGTCCAAGTGTGTGGGGGAAACCACCCAGTGACAACCTTGAAGTACTACTACCTTTGACAAGTCCACTATGCGTCGGCTCTCACTCTCTCGCGATCCAGGATACCAAACAGTGCGTCAGGCATAATGGGACCCAGGTATACAATTGCAACATGATACACTTTGTGACAGTTTTGTCTGTTCATCGTGGCTTTCTGCGACGTGCTACAGCCCGGCACATCGCGGAGGAGCCAGACCCGGACTCCTGTCTGCTGCTTTGGTAAGGCAGTCGGCAGTCAATCTGCATACTTAACAGCTGGATTCGCTGGTTGAGCTATATTACGCACTGCAGGTGATTCATGGGAAGCGTAGTATTTAACATTAAGACAGTACCTACCTAGTGTACCTGCCTAGCTAGTAGCACCATAGTAAGGTTCAGCCAAAACAGCCAAAGATAGTCCCCAGACAGAGAATCATCTGCACGGAACCGAAATCCACAGCTAAGCGGAGTCAAAAAGTGACAAAAACAACATACAACACCAGGGATTCGCTGGTCGTCACCGACCCAACTACTAGTCTGGCGGTCAGTAGCTTATCTAAGGGAGAGCGGACGGGATCCCGAGTTTTCTGCTGCCTGTGGTCGTATGTACTTGCTCGAAGTGTGACGACGCCCTATCAAGCGGGCAGGGCGTTGCACTGGTGATACCAACCGTGACACGCTTCCGCTTGGACAGTTTGCCCGGGCGCTCTGACTGGAACAAGCTAGCGCTGAAGGCACTGTTGCAAAGTCCCAGGACGGCATACAGCACTCCGGTAGCAGTTGGAAGGCTGGACCACCTTGATACCCTCCCGTAGGAGTTGCGTGCGCTCTTGATGTGGGTGCCTGCTAGGGAAGAACCGGACCATGTCATCAACTAGCTAGAACTTTTCATGGTATATGGATGATGGCGTCAACCTTATGTGATTTGGCTGCATGCTCCTCACTGAACGAGACTAAGCTGCGGTGATTGGCTCGGAATGAAACATACCTAATGATAGAGCAGCTTACGAAAGTGACCAGTACAATAAGAGAATGCAAGGGTGGCGTAAAACAATAACCCGGACCAAAAACAACAGAACACAACCCCAGACCCAATCATCCAACATCCCTCATACTCACCACCCCTAAATATAAAACATCGTATCTCTCAACGCCTCATGCACCCTCAACACCCCAGTCCCCAACCCACATAACACCGGGCGCGATCGCAGACCAGATCGGCCAGCCTAGCCGGCGCACACACTCCCGTGGACCTAGTCGCTCGGCCCAGGGCATACGACAGCGCATGCGTGAACCCCTCCAGCACATCCGCCGCATTGCGATACCCACTCGGCAGCCTTGCGTTAGCCACCCCGCCCGCGCCAAAAGTCGGCCCAAAGAGAACTTCGGAAGGTACGATGCTCTTTGCCACAGTGACCAAACCTCTTCAGAACTCGAGCCCTTCCCAGGCTCCCACTAAAAACCTGCACCAAGTTTGCGGTCAATTGACTTTATTCACAAGTTCCATCCGAAGCGCTCCAGCACAAGAGATGGGTCAAGCGAGCCTGAAGACCGACGACAAGATTGAGCCGAAGTATTTATTTCTTCAGTTTTCACACTCTTCTCAGTTAATCCACCCCTTCGGCCCGCCCCACGTCCCCTTGACCATCGACTTGTAATACACCCACGGGAAGAAGTCCTTCTTCAGGTGATAAAACGCCCGCCTCGGCGTCGCCTGGTCCCACCCAATCCTGTTGAACGTCTCCTGCGGCACGCCGCCATACTTAAACTCCGCCAGCATCACCTTGCCATACTCCGTCAGCAGCGGACACGACGTGTAGCCATCATACCCCGGCTTGATCTCGCCACCCTCCATCGAGTTCAGCAGATTCCGCACCAGCACAGGCGCCTGCGCGGTAATCGCCGCCGCGGTCTTGGACGTCGGCAGACTGCTCGCATCGCCCGCCGACCACACATTGGCGTACTTCTTGTGCCGCAGCGTGGCGTCGTCGACATCCACGAACCCGGCCTCGTTAGCGAGCGGGCTGTTCTTGACGAAGGCGTGCGCGCCCATCTTGGGCACCACGTGCATCAGATCGAAGCGGCGACGGACTGTCTCCTGCCCGTCCGGGCGCGCGAACACGGCCTCGTTGCCGTCGACCTCGACCAGGTCGTGCGCGAACAGCCCCTCGACGCCCCGCTCCTGGCGGAGCGCTTCTAGTGCGGCGCTGTACTTGGGCACGCCAAACATGACGGGCAGGCCCGTCGCGAAGGCAATCTTGATGTCGCTGCTGTCCGGCTGCTGTGCCTGGTACAGGCCCGCGCGCTTCCAGTGGTCCAGCGCCAGCCACATAATCTTCTGCGGCGCACCAGCGCACTTGACCACGCCCGCCGGCTGCGTGAAGATGGCCTGCCCCTGGCGCAGGCGCTGAATAGTCGGGAAGGTCTTGCCGACCGTGTCGAAAGTGTATATGCACGAGACGTTGGAGTCCGGGTTGGCCGCGGCCTCCGGCAGGCCCTTGATGCTGGCCAGGTCAACCTTGATGCCCGGTGCAACGACTAGCTGGTCGTAGGTGAGCTTGGAGCCGCTGCCGAGTGTGACGGTGTTATCTTCGGGAGAAAAGGTGGAGAGGGAGTCGGCGTAGAGCTTCAGCTTGGGGTCAACGAGGGAGTCTAGCGGGCGCTTGAGCTCCTCCTTGTCCTTGAGGCCGCCACCAGCGAGCGTCCAGCCGGGTTGGTAGTGGTGCCATTCAGCGGGATCGACAATGGCAATGTCGCCTTGTGAGAAGCGGCCCGACCGCAGCAGCTGGTGGCTGATGGTGAGACCGGCCGAGCCACCGCCAACGACAACCACCTTGTGGTTCCGCGCAGGGTTCACATTGGCCTCTGAAACGGACGCAAAGCTCCGGTAAGCGGCGGGCGTGTGCTGGGCAAGGGACTGGCGGACAACCGCCGCAGCACCGGCTGCTTGGGTGGTGAGAAGTCGTCCTGGAGCCATGGTGTGTTGTGTGAATGAGCGTGGGGTGAGTTGCTGCGGCTTTCACTCTCAGGCACTCAGTAAAGCACTGCGCTGTTTGAACTTCTTCAAGCTGACAATGAAAAAGAATAGAGACCCTGAAACTAGCGCTCGGCTCACACTGGAATCCGTGCGCCATCACGCCATGCGCTAATTAACGTTTAACTCGTCAGACCCACTCGGCTGCGGCGAATCTAGCCAAGATTTCTCAGCTGGTCGCCGAATCGGAGGTCTTCGGCGCCACCGACAGATGGCTCGCCGACACGGCGCGGGGTCCGCGGCTGCGTGGACACGAACTATCACTGCGTCCTTGAGAGCTTCCATCGAGTCCGCATTGACAGCCTCGGATGCAGTGCTGCACGGGAGTCTGAAGGACTCATTTGGGCTTCGGCCACCGAGCGGCTGTCGGCGCGGCTGTCGGTGGCCTCACGAATCCGGCCGGACTCGCCGGCGTTGTCGTATGCTTGATGTGGGTCCCGTTGTGCCGTGGCGGTGGCACCATCTAACAGCTTAAGCAACAACCGTTTACTTTAGGACTACCGCTCTTCCTGGTCCGAGTTGCTCTCCAGTCATTACCGAATCGTACATGGCAAGTAGAGGATGAGACGACTCATCAAGATGGACATTGGCCTTGGCGCCGGCAGGCCTCCCACAGCCCGTCGCCTACTATTTTCAGTCTTGTCCTCCACATCGGAAGCTCAAATCAGCAACACCATCATACAGACCCGTCAACTCCATCAGGCCACTCGACCTCAATCTCGACCGAGACCAAGGCATGCCTCCTTCCTTCGCCAGTCTCAACAAACCACCATTCCCATCAACCCCCCTCTCCAACCCCCTCCCTCCCAGCGCTACAGCACCACCCCTCCCCCTTCCCCACCGCCAGAACCGATCATCCACCCTCTCTTCGACTTCCAAACCCAAACCTGGCAATACCTCCTCGCCGACGCCACCACCCACACCGCAGCCATCATCGACCCCGTGCTCGACTACGACCCCTGCACGCGCGCCATCACCACGCGCTCCGCCGACGCCATCCTCGCCCTCGTCCGCAGCAGGGGATACACTGTTTCCCACATACTTGAGACGCACGCGCATGCGGACCATCTTAGTGCCGCGGCTTATCTGAGGGCGAGGCTTCGTGCGGTGCAGGGGGAAGGGAAGCAGCCAGTGGTGGGGATTGGCAAGAGGATTGGAGTTGTGCAGCGGTTGTTTGGGGAGAGGTATGGTGTTGGCAGGGAGGAGTGGGAGAGGGGGTTTGATTTGTTGTTGGAGGATGGGGAGAGGGTGGGGGTGGGTGGGCTGGAGGTGGAGGTAATGCATTTGCCGGGGCATACGCCGGATCATGTTGGGTATCGGGTTGGGAGTAAGTCACCTTTCTTGGGTGTGCAGTTGAATGAGCTTTTAAGGGTGCTGACACTCGCGGCAGACAACGTCTTCTGTGGCGACTCGTTGTTCCATCCCTTGTTAGGGACGGCACGGTGTGACTTTCCAGGCGGCAGCGCGGAGTCGTTGTATCGGTCGGCGCAAAAGCTCCTGGACCTGCCGGAGCATGTCAAAATCTGGACGGGGCATGATTACCCTGCTAACCGGGAGAGAGAGCCGGCGGCATGGGCGACGGTTGGCGAGCACAAGGCAAGGAATAAGCATGTCAGAGATGGCATCACGCAGGACGAGTTCGTAAGGGTGCGGATGGAGAGAGATGGACAGCTGGCTGCGCCAAGACTGGTGCATGAGAGCTTGCAGGTGAACATCCGCGCTGGGAGTTTGCCAAGGGCAGACGCGGTCGGTATGAGAGCACTCAAAATACCGGTCAAGGTCGAAGGGGAGGAGTGGTAGCAAACGGACACTGAGTTCGAACTGTATACAATAGATGTACTGATAAACCATTCGTGCTCTAATCTTCGTTCAGCCAGAATGACCAAAGACCTCCATCTCTGTATTCACCCGATCCATCAGCCTCTCCCACCGCGTCATACTCCGCGACGTCCCCTCATCCTCCAAATCCACCGCTCTAGGCCTCATCCGAAACCTCGCATCTGCCCTCGCAACCAAGTAAACAACCAAGACCGCAGCCTCAACCAGAAGCACAGCACAATAATAGCACGCCTTGTGCAGGAACCACGCCCGACTACCCGCCGCCCTCCCCTCAAACTCCACTCCCGCCCTAAACCCCTCCTCCCACGTCAACAACAACCCCACGGCGCAAATCATCCCCTCCCTCGCCCTGAACCTCCTCCCATCCCTCCCCACCTCCCCCTCAGCAGGCAGTACCCTCCCCCCAACAAGCACAACCACCCACCCCAAAACCGCCACGACAACCCGCATACACGCCGCAACAAGCCCAATAACCCTACACTCACCCCTCCCCGGCTCATCCGGCGTGAAGTACACATCCGCCTGAACCGTCACGCCGAGCACCAGTGCGACCAGCACGAACCCCACCACCCCGCGCGCGACGCGCCGCACGCCCGGGTGGAAGCCGAAGGCGGCGTAGTCGCGCAGGAAGCGGCGCGCCGCGACGGTGTTGGTGACGAGCAGCGCGACGGGGGCGGCGCGCGAGATGATGGACGACGCGATCTCCAGCCGGAGCTGCGACGGGTGGTAGGACCAGGCGAGGCGGAGAGAGAGAGCGGCGATGCGGAGGGTGGTGTAGAGGCATAGGAGGGAGGGGATGAGGCCTGCTGGTGGGGGGTTGGGGTTGTGGGAGGGGGTGTGGGAGGGGCTGCCAGTGGTGTTGCTGGTGATGGGGGTGAAGCGGGCCGGGTGGAGGTGGTGGTGGTAGTCGATGCGGGAGGCGAGGGTGTTGAGGAGGAGGAGGGTGGTGAAGAGCACGATGAAGATGGCGGTGATGGGTGCGTCGGGGAGGGGCGTGGGTGTGCCGCCTAGGAGTGCGAGATTGAGGGGGTAGGGCGGCCCGTTGGGCTGAAGGGGGTCGGTCAGCGAGGCGGATCGAGAGGTGCCTAGGTAAGGTATTCGCCGGGAGACACGTAAGGTACTGTGCTTACTTTGGGTGGGCTTTCAGCCATGGCAGTCAATGTTGGTAGAAGTTTACGTTTGTACTTGGTATCGATGAGAGGAGTTGGTGAAATACGACTCGCAGAACACTGACAAGACCACGGGCATACAATGTGAGCACCAGCTTTCAACAAGAACACCGCGCTTGACGGAGTATCTCCTTTCTGTTTTGCATTCGTCAAAACGCTCTACGTCACCGTCCCAAGTGAACTGGTATGGAGACTGGGATAAACTCCATACTGCAGAGGACTAACTAGCGCCACCGTCGCACCACGGATTGCGGGCCGGGCCATTCTGTGTCAGTGTGATTTGTTCCTTGCGGTTTGCATTGCCTGTCACACCACGTAAAAACACCAATGACCTAAAAAAAGTTGAATATTTGTGTTGTATTTCTATCTACTTATCTAATGCTGCTGTCTGGTTACCTATGAACACATTCAGCACCTCGCCGCCTCTTTTGGACGGTTTGGGACGTTGAACATGAAACCACCAATGGCTGCTCTTCAACCCAACAGAGCCTCCCGATAAGATGACACCCTGACAGTGTCTCGATGATAGCCGACCTGACTCTCCAGTCCTCAACATGTAAGCCAACTTGCAACAGTACCGCAATCCGCCCGTTCACCCCAACCTCCGCGTCGGGCCATTCTCCCACACAACACCCCAAATGCCCACCCCTTTAGCTCACACCCACCATCTCACGCCATCTCCCTTTGCCCTCCAACCACAACTGTCTCACCCGGTAAGCCCGACTCATTCAAGCAAACCGCCGCCCGCACCCAGCACAGCGCGCACGCGTGTCAAACCCCCGCGCCCGCAGCCGCTCGCACTGGCTGACGCGGCAATCGGCCTCGCCGCAGACGGCATGGATACGGACGACGCCGGGCGAGTACCTGAAGCGACCGCACACCTGCCAGCGCCCGGTTTGCGGGTGCCGGGTGGTGTGGCCGCAGTACTCGCGCACGCGGAGGATGTGGTGGCAGCGCGTGTAAATAGCACGGAACTGGCGGCACATTTTTTTTTGCTTCTTGTTTAGTTCTGTTTAGTATGGGTTTGGGGGTGATGGGGGAGGGGATGTGAAGGGAATCGGGCAGGGCGGTACGTTGTTGTGACTGTTTTTTTATTTGTGTTTCCTGTTTTCGTGCTTTAATGACAAGATGTGCAAAGGGAATGGAGAGGGGTAGGTGTAATGATGCGAGGATCAAATCGCACTCTAAGAGCAACGGCAGGAGACGGAATGGGGATGAATCCGTCAAGTGGTTACGGTTCGGGATAGGGACAGACAGACGCCAGACACGGCTCGGAGCTACCACACGCCGACTGTCACGGGAGCACGGAGAATTAGTACTCGCCGAGGGGTGTGAGCACGCGCAATGATGATTGACTCTTGCAAATTGGAATGCCGCATTGGAATGTTGTGGTGGTCAGATACACCTCTCAAGGAGCCGGGTTTGAGATGAGGTGGTTGCGGACAAGACTGGCAACAGCGGCAGTGGCTCGAGTATAAATACACACACAAGATGGGACGGGGGATATTCGCTGCCTTCTGGCAGCAAGCTCGCCTTGCATTCCGCCTGGTGTCCTTCATATTCGCGCTAGCCCGTATTTCCGGGCCACCACTCAAGGCCGCGAGGCACTCTCTGCGAATGAACGCGTCGGTTCTTCGCGAGCGCGTCACGGACGGCCCCCTCACAACACGGGCCTGCGCCTCAATCACCCTGTGTTGCCGGCATCCGGGCGAGACATCCGGGTCTCGCTGCCTGCCTTGAACCTGCACGCCTTCATTGTCCCGCTCTTCAGTGGATTGTGGTGGCAGCGTCGAGTTGGGGCTGTGGGACTAGCTTGGCCGCTCTCGACGCGGCCACCGCGATGAAACAAACAACACGAACCGAATAACGTATCTTATAAGCGAGTGGTGGGTTTTCTACCACCCAGGACAACCATCCCTCATTGCGAACGCATCCCTTTTGCACGACTGCAATTGATGACTCTTCTGCCGGCCGAGAACGCGTTCGCGATCCCGGGACCGGGGCGCCTCCGTAACGGCTCCAAACGGCGCTGGCGACGGAGGCCGGAAGTCGTCGCCCCTTCTACTTCGTTCACACCCATCAAAGTCCTTCCAGCGCGCGCCCCCCGCATTTGCGATGGCGGTGCATTTTCGGCGCCAGGATACCGTCCCCGGTTCGGGGACGCGAACCAACTGTGTCCGCCCCTCGAGGAGGCTCGGTGCTGGTCAGGCTCGCTCGTGCCGTCGTGGCCTTCGTGGCCTTCTCCCATTCCCTCTCAACCCCAGAATCTCTTATTCCTCGTCTTTCTACTCATTCATCCTACCCCTAACCCACTGCCCGGCTCAGCATGACGGTACGACAGCAGTCGCGCTTCCCCCAGGTAGACGAGGACGGCGTGAATGCGCTCCTCCAGGTTTACTTTGAGAGCGCCATAGCGGAGGACACTAATGAGCAGCCCTTCGTTGCTCTCGAAACGCGAAAGGAGCGTGAAAGAGTATGGGATGAATGGGCCGGGTGTCTTGTCTTCTCTTCCCCCTCCCCCCTTCTCTTCCCCCTACCCCCTTCCCGGCCCCGCCCCCACACCCCCCCCCCCCCCCCCCCTCACACTAACCAAATCACGACAACCCGAACACGGGCAAGATTGTTACACAGAAAAACACAGACACGGAAGGTAGTTATTAAGCAGGGAGGCTGAGCATGCTGCTAAACGGGATGGATGTACTGTACGTACAGTACGTACTCCTAGAAACAATAAAGCGGCCGTTGGCAAAGCCCCGATAATTACGGAAGTACTGGGATATTGGGACACTTACATCTAGGTGGGTGAACCGCGCTCGCGCATAAAGAATGATCTACGCACTGTACAAATGTAGTTAACTATAATATTGCAATTAACGTTAGCGGTGGTCTGTTGGTCTGTTGGGCCGCGTTGTTCAACCTGTCTGCCGCTGCGCTCCGTCGCTCCCAGGAAAACAGGACAACACCGTAACAACTCCCGTAACTCTCGCATCGATCCCTCACGGTTCACTTGCAAGCCGATCTTGGTGCTGCCACAATGTCGATATTGGAATCGCTCAGGGCGGCCACGGCTGTCGCCGGCTCCGTCTTCCTCTGTGGAGTAAGTAACTATCGATTCCAACCCCAACACCCCCAACTCCACCACCTAACCCCACCGCTGTACCACTGGGACTGACGGGACTTGTCATCGCGCCAAGCTTCTTCTGATCGCCGGCTATCGAGTTCTGCTGCACCCGCTACATCGCTACCCGGGTCCGCTCCTTGCCAAGTTAACGGCCTGGTACGCGGGCTTCCACGCCGTCCGGAAAAGGCTACACTTGGAGGTCGCCGATAAGCACAAGAAGTATGGCTCAGTGGTCCGGCTCGCGCCGGACCGGCTGGTTTTCAACACGGTCACGGCTTTTCGGGGCATCTATCAGAGCGACCAGGTCATCAAGTCGTACACATACCAGTCTACATCCAAGGACTTCAAGCCAAACCTCCTCACCGAGCGTGACCGGGACGCGCACCGTGCGAAGCGCCAGCTCATAGGCCAAGCCCTCTCAGACCGTTCCATACGTGCCTTCGCGCCAACCATGCTCAAGCTGGTCGACACCTACCTCGGACAGATCCTCGCGAGTCCGCAGACTGTGAACATGACGGAGAAGACGCGGCTGCTAGCGGTGGACATCGTTGGACGACTGGCCTTTGGCTATGACCTCAGGATGCAGACGCAACTAGACAATCGCTTCATCATTGGAGCGATGGGCACCTCGCACTACCGCTTTAACATCTACCATCACCTGTACTTCCTCTCTCGAATCGAGCCTACCAGCCTCCTCAACTACCTCCAGCACGAGGCGCGGGGAAAGTACTGGCGACTGCTGCAGACCATGATCAAGACTCGGATGGGGCAGGATCGGCAAGCCCAAGCCGACCTCTACTCGTTCATTGCGGACGCCATGGACGCCCAACCCGACACCTTGAACGGTGGGGCCATGTGGACCGAAGCCGTGGTCTTCATGAGTGGGGGCGGAGACACGGTGGCGACGCTCATGTGTGCCGCGTTTTTCTACCTCAGCCGCAACCCGGACGCGTACAAGAAGCTGGCCGACGAGATCCGCTCCGCCTTCGGCAGCGGCCGCGACATCCAAGCCGGCCCGCAGCTCGCCGGCTGCACGTACCTCCGGGCCTGTCTCGAAGAGAGTCTGCGCATGTCGCCGCCCTCTGGCTCCATCCACTGGCGGGAGCAGGATCCCCGAGACAGCAGGCCCTTCGTCGTCGACGGATGCGTGATTCCCCGCGGAACCCTGGTAGCCGTTAGTCCCTACGCGCTGCAGCATAACGAGGCGTATTTTCCGGGCCCTTATGTGTTCCGGCCCGAGCGATGGCTGAACGTTCCCGGAAACGAGGAGGCCTGCAAGAAGGCGCATGACGCGCTGGCGGCCTTCTCCACCGGGCCGCGCGGCTGCCCGGGCAAGTCCATGGCGTATCTCGAGTCTAGCCTTGTGCTGGCCAAAACCATCTACTACTTTGACTTTGAGCCTGCAGCGGGCGGGCTGGGCGAGATCGGTGCGGGCAGGCCCGGTGCGCGGGACGGTAGGAACAAGGCGGGCGAATTCCAGATCTACGACATCTTTACGGCGCGGCATAATGGCCCTTGCCTGACTTTCCATCCGCGGGGAGACCTCTGCAAGAAGGACCTTGAGGCACGTACGTGAGAGAGAGGGGGGGGGGGGAGAGAGAAGATGCGGTTGTGTTCTGTCTTGCGTAAATATCTGGGCACCACTCCCAGATCGTATCTCATGACATAAAAACATTCCTTCATTTGAGCCCCTTAAATGCCGGTCCAATGTCCCTCACGTACTCCTCCCACGTGGTCAAGTGCTCGTCCGGACCCAGCAGAGCGTGGGACTCGTCGAGGTTTGCTCCACCAAAGTAGCCGCAGAGCTCGAGAAGCTGTGCGTTCTCGTATACCTCGGTGATGACGTGCTCTGGCAAGCCCTGCGAAGCCATGAAACCGCGGAACATGTCCTCGGGGACTTGGAAGTGCCGTGCCGTAGGGCCTGCCTCCTCGGGATAGACATTTTTGAAGATGTCGAGCATCTCCTGCACCGTCATATAGCCCGTCGCCCCGAAGATGTTGTATATTGGTGGGAGACCCACCGCTCGTTTATAAGATACTTAATGCGTACTGTTTTGGTTCGGTGCGAATCGCGATGCAGCGAGCATTTCCCACCGCGTGGCTCGCCGTGCTGTCCGGCAGAGATCTAGCTACATGTACCTACAGAAACGGGATGCGCTTCATGCCTCCGACCTCGAAAGCCAATATTCAGGCTCTTTCGCATGGCCTGATCAACCGCCATATAGACGAAAACTCTGATGAGTTTCCCCAGCGGGAAGCAGTCCTCCGTTCTGAGAGCTCCGACAGGTTCGAATCGAGAAAGCGACGCGATTTCCGAACAGCTTAGACGAGCATGACGTACATGTACTACTGCTGTGTGCCTCTCAAAAGGTCGCTGGTTTTCTCAACCATTAGCCCAACCCTGATGTAGACGCGACTAATGGCCAAGCGGCCAGCATATTCCCCAATCACCATTTCCCCCAGACGTCTGAAGACCAGAGCCAAGTCGGGCTGTATTTTCGCCAGGGCCCCATCACAACACCAGCAGATGGAACCCCTGGCCGGGCTCAAGCCGGCCCGGACCCTGATGCAGCGCGATGTCGGGCTCGAAGACGACACTGCGGCCGCCGCACGATACGAAGTACTGCACCTGCCCGCTGAACGTCAAACTGCATAAAGGTGGACGAGTCCTTGCCAGGACCTCGCTGCACGTTCTCCATCTGCAGGGTGAAAACGAGTAACGGTGCGGCCATGCCCAATCCCAAGCGGACACTGCGACCCGGTTCGCGGAAAGGGGTGGCATCCGCCATCTCGATCATGGCCGCCGTCAACCCAATCGCGTACTTCGCCGACCCTGGGCTCTGTGTATGACGACATTTGGGTTACCCCGATTGTAGTATCTGACTGAAACCCAAAACAAATAACCTAGGGCTTACAGACACTGCTAGCTACCCAACGTTACGTAACTACCTATTCATGTGCTGCCCGGGCGGCCGCAGGGCAAAATCGACGGCAGTGGATGGAGATCAAAAGCACGACGACTGCACCCATGGCGTGCTGGACAACGTTATTGTAACCGTAGCGGACAGGGCTTTCCACACTTTGAGAAGGTGAACTTGGAATGCCCTGCGTTGGCAAATCACCTGGCAGAATCCGACTCGAATGCGGAAAAAGTCTCACCTTGTTGCAAGGAGGACGCAATCATGCGCCGCACCGATACCCTCATCCACGAGGACAAATCAAACTCAACAGTACGGGTAGGTTACACGTTCAGCAAACTCTGATGGGTATTCAACTGGTGCGCCAGCAGTTCTCGGCCCCCCAAAGCCTTCAAAGGCCTAATCAACGCAACAACTGGCAAAGAGAACTCAAACTCAGTTAACTAGTTACCGTCAAGGACTGTCCTCGTCCGAATCAAATACTTCCCCTTCTCATTCCTGCCCTCCTCCACCGCCGTCTGCAACTCTTTCATGCACGCCTCCTTACTGTACGAGTTCGCCGACGTGATACAGGCCGTCAGATGGTTCGCCATGCGCACACGACCTTGACTCTTCTGGAACGCGCGGACCAGCCGCTCAAACACCGCCTGATCGAGCAGGCGCTCCGGGTGGTTCTTGTACTCCCAGAACAGGCTCTCGTACAGCAGCGTGATGCCCGCGATCAGCTTGAGCAGCACCGAGGCGGTCTGCGCGGCCGACAGCGGGCCGAAGATGTTGATGGCCATGAGGAACTGGGCGCCGACGCGGTCGAGCACCGTCGCGTCGAAGCAGGCCTGCAGGATCAGGTTGCGGTTGCCCGGCTCGCGGATCAGCCGCCCGCACCCGGGGATGCGCCAGACCGTGTTGATGGTCGACAGGATCTTGGTGAAGGACTTGTAGAGCGCCGCTGCGCCCACGAAGGGGATGAAGGGCACCGAGCCGTAGCCGACGGCGCTCCAGAAGGCGCGCATGCCGACGAGCATCGAGGCTGGGCAAGGGGTTAGTTACGTGGGGTGAGGTGTGACAGAGAGGATGGGAGGAGGGCAGACCTTGAAGCTTCATGTCGGCTGAGTGCGCCTGCGCCGCCGTCCAGAGCAGCTTGAGTCCGTCCTCAAGCAGGATTTCGCGCGTTTCCTTGACAAGCACGTCCACACCCGCGACGGGGTTCCCCTCAACTGCTCTGGTGTCAGATATGAGTCGCTCACTAATGGCAACAAGGCGGCACCGGTATTGTGGGAGTACACACCGAGGTCATCATCCGGGCGCATCCCAATCCTTGCGAACGTGACGCGGTTCCGGCGGCCAAACGTGCGCTCAAACTGGCCGCGGTATTTCTCGTCGTACTCCGCAATGGCGGCATGGTACGCAAGCTCCTCGATGTGGGCGATGTCGGGCTGGGCGACGCCGCGGCGCGTCTGCCGCATCAGCTCCTTCATGAAGGCCGCGTCGACCAGCTTGTCGAACTGCGTAAAGACGACAACGACGGGGACGTTGCCGACGTTGGCCTTTTGGAAGAACTCGACCTCGGCTTCCTGGATCGGGCGGTTCGAATTGCAGCTGATGCAGTACCTGTGTGTACGTGGGTGACGTTGTCAGGAAGTTATCGGGGCTGATGGAGAAAGATGCTGTAGGACTAGCAAATTGCGTTACTTACCAGATGCAGTGCAGCTGGTCCGCCAGGCGGTGCTGTGTCTTGCGGAAGTTGATGAACTTGGTGATCTCTTCGACGCAGCCCAGCCCACCGGCCTCGAAGCCGCCCGAGTCATGTAGAATGAGGTTCTCGTTGGCACCCTCGAAAGTGAGCGGATACCAGACCTTCTCCTTGGCCGTACCGACCGAATGGTGGCTTACACCAGCCTAACCGGGGTAAGACGGATTAGCACCCGAGTCGTGGTCACGCTAAGACCCGTCAGAAACAAACTTGTTCCGGTGTAATGCCGAAGACCTTCGAACATATCGTCGACTTGCCGACGCCGGCCTTGCCAATGATCAGGATGCGGAACTTGTCGCAGGCCTCCGGCAGGTCAAAGAAGTCGGACGAGGGCCCCTCGAGCACAATCTTGGATGTGTCGATGTCTCTCTTGTAGTCGTCGTCCGGGGGATTCAGGTCGACTGGGGCTTTGGTGGGCTTCACCATGGTGTACACAATAGATCGTTGGTGCTTTGCAGCGAGTAATCAGCGAAGCTTCACTGTAAGTACCTGGCAGGTTCGAGTGGAGATATCAGCGTTAATGAGACGAAAACACGAGCTCTAGACATTTGCCAGAGCCAGATGCCGGACAAGGACTCTTTTATCCCCAACAAACATGACATAGGCACACACAGCGCCACGCCAGCACGTTGGCGCCACGCGCTACCAGACGCCCGCATGCGCTGTACAACCATCGTTGACTCCATCGGTACTGAATTGGGCAGCCTTCTCGCCTTGAAGAAGACAGAGGAGTGAGGAAAGAGGAGAGGGATGTCATTTCGTCACAACTAACACGCCACTTTGCTCCCCAAATAACTGCCCAGCTGACGGACCTCATCGGTTTGCCGCCAAGCCACGCAGATGTGACTCCTCCCGGGACCGTCTCCATTGGACGCCACGAGCCAGCCTTGTTGAAGCGGGTGTTCGGGAAAGGGGCCTCCGCGGCTGAGGTTCGGGTTGCCAGAGAGGGAGCCCAAGCGTTAGGCGTCATGCCGGCGCCTGGGGCTGGGAAATTAGGTCGGCCGCTGAACTTGGAAATGGGGTAGAGCGTCCGATCAGAGGTGGCGCAACTCCTGGGGGCCAACACCTGCGTGCGGCTCTGCGTCTCCACGGACGTGGACCACAGCCCAGCGCCACGAGGCTGTGATCTGTAGGAAGCATGAGGACAACCCGATCAGAAACATCATGCCGACCAAGTAGGAACGGTACATGTAGCTATAAACAGAGGTGAACATACAGAACGGCCGTATATACTCACTATTTTCGACACAACCCCGCCTCTCGTCCCATAAACAATCCACATTCAATCATAAACCCAACACAAATCCACCCACCCCAACGCCACCTTCCCACGCCTTTCTCACTCACCCCATTCATACCCTCCTCCCCTACGCCTCACATCACGCCCCGCCCCAAGGCAGTCCCATAAACCCGCCGCCCTGCAAAAACCGCACCTGGTGCTCCCTCAAGTCCGCCCAACTCCTCAACTCAACCTCCTCGTCCTCCCCAACGCCCACCACTCCCCCTCCCGCACCACCGCCCCCACCCCCACCATTCACACCCCCACTGCTGCCCCCCTCGTGCGAAGGCCCAGGCGGGATCCTCTCCAACCTCATCAAGATCTCCACGAACCTCCCCAAACTCTCCTGCTGCTGCACCTGGCCCTTCCACTCCCCACCCACACTCATACCCTCTCCCCCGACACCAGCACCCCCACCCCCACCACTTGTACTACTACTACCACCACTAACCACCAACGTCGACGCAACCTGCCGAATCTTGTTGATCAGCGACGCGCCATTCGGCTCCATGCTGCGCTGCGACAGCGTCGCCAGCACGGTCAGCAAGTCGGCCACAATGCGCGCGCGCTCGGCCGTCATGGCCGCGTCGACTGCGTCTGCCGCACCGGGTCCTGCGGTCGCTGTTGTTGTGGTCGTTGTGGACGGCGAAGCGGATGTGTGCTGCTGCTGCTGCTGCTGTTCAGCAGCGTGCTGCAGCGCGGCGGCGGCGACCGATTTGGTCGCGCTGTCCTGCGCGGAGCCGTTCGCGGTGTTGCGTGGTGGTGCGTCGTGGTGGTGGTGGTGGTGGTGTGTGGAGAAGGCGTGCTCGCGGTGGGCGTCGCGCAGGTTGAGGTAGCGCTCGACGTAGTAGGAGCGGGTGGCGAGTTGGGAGACGTGGATGTTGGCCTTTTGGATCTCGTACTGCAGCAGGCGGCGGCGCTCGGGCTGCGCGCCCGGGGTGTGGCGGAAGTCGGTGTATCCCAGGGCCGCGTAGTGCAGCCCGCCGGTGGGTTCGTCGAAGACGCTGGCGGATGATGTGCTGGTGGGGAGCAGGCTGGATAGGTTGTGCGACAGGCTGTGGCTCGAGCTGCCGTTGTTGAGTTCGATGGTCAGCTCCCGCGGCAGGCCGTCCATCACCTGCTTGACTGCGTGCAGGGACTCGTCGAGCAGGACTTTCTGGGGGTGGAAGGGCAGCGTCGAGAGGCCGTATGACACCTCAAAGCTGACGATGCCGTTCATGGTCATGTAAATTTTGAGGCCCTGGTTGAAGCCTGTGAGAAGGGAGAGCACGCCCTCCGGCTGGCCGAGGATCTGGTGCGGCAGGATGTACTGATCGTCCACCTCAACCGGAAACTCGGGGTACGGCTCGGTTGGGGTCGGTGGCGGAAGCACGACGTCGCTCTGATGAGAACCCAGCTGATAAAGAGACCTGGCAAACGGTCAGCATGGGGCAGATTGAACGAAGCTGCTCTCGACCATGATGAAACGTACCGTAGGCTGACAAACAGCGTCCAAAAGATGCGCTTGCCGAGCTGATCCTCCACGTGGTTGAACGACGGCCCGCGGTAGGTGACACCAAACATGGACGAGCCCATGTCACGGGGCTTGTGGTAGCCCAGCTCGCGGATGAAGGTCATGGACTCGGCAACGAAGCGGCGCGACACCTTCCACTGCATGGTATACGCGGCCGCCAGGCCGAGAAAATAACTGGTCGCGGCGTCGTACACACTCACATCGTCCCGGCTGTAAAACGCCGAGCCGCGGGCCTCGAGCGCGACGGTGCGGCACCGGTCGATCAGCGTGAGGCCTTTGGGGTACATGTGCATGCCGTGCGGCTGCGTCTTGAGGTGTAGGCGCGCGGTGCGGGGGAACGAGGCGACCAGGCAGCCGATCATGCTGGCGAGCAGGGCCAGGAACCCCCTGTTTGTGCGGTCCTGCCGCGCCGTGAAGGACATCCGGAAGGTCGGCTCGTGGGGGAAGGGCGCGAGCGGGTGGATGTAGGTGAAGAAGTCGTCGATGAGGAGGGTCAGGACGGGCCAGGGCGCGATGGACTCGGCGTCGAGGACCTGCTGGGGGTCCGGGGCGCCGGCGATGGAGATGAGGGCCTCGGCGGCGTTGTGCGGGCCCGGGCTGATGTTGGGCTCGAGGCGCTGCTGCTTGGCAGCGCGGGCGGCCTCGGCGTGCTTGTTCGGCGGGCCGCGCCGCTTCATGGTGCGGTTGAAGGTGCAGTCGACGGCTAGGTCGAGGCATGGCCGGCACGGCTGCGTCTCGTCGCACTGAAAGGAAATTGGGTGTCAACGCACGAAATCTCGCAAGCCGTGGGAAACGGCATTCACGGGTTGTTGCCCACCTTGACCTTGCGCTGGCTGCACATGTCGCAGGCGCGCCGCAACCGGGTGGCTTTCACGTTTGGGGACATGCCGACAGACGTCCCGGCGAGGAACGCGGTGTCGGCCATTTGTGCGTGCTGCGGCGTCACCGGGCTCTGGGAGGGCATCGGAGGAGGGGCTGCGACAGCAGCCTGGAGGGCCTGCAGGCCATGGTGGGCTGCGGCCACTGCTGCTGCTGCGGCGGCAGCATCGGCGGCGAATTGAGGATGGGTCGGCACATGGCCGTCGCCGTCGGCATCGGCAGCGTGGTGTTGGGGGTGATGTTGATGGTGCTGGAGATGGTGCTGATGCTGATGCTGGTGCTGATGGCGCTGCGCGCTGTCGGCGTCGGGCGCACCCGCTGCTGGGCCGTCGTTCGTCGCGGGCGGTGGCGGCGGATAGCTCGACGCCATTGCTCGCTCTGATTCGACTCGCTCTCGCGGCTTCACTCCGGGTGACCCAGCTGGCTGGCGACTTCTCGGCGAAGATCCGGTAGAATCGCGGGTGTTTGCAGCTGAGGACGCACGCCCAAGCGCAAGCGAGTCAGGCAGTGCCAAGCTTTGTGGTCCTTTCTGGGGCCTTTTGAGTGGGTCTGCCAGGCACCGACCTGCCCCTCGCCTCTTGGCGTTTCTCGAGGCTCTGCGGGGAAAGGATTCCAGTCATTTATTGTTCACCGGCACTTTGTACTCAGCGGTATTGGTACCGTGTATTGCGACAACAGGCCGAGTGCAAGCAGCAATGCCACTGTGTAACAACCGGTAATGTACATTCAGCTGTGGTCTTTCTGTATCCGAGTTGCATAGCGCTTGCAGCACAGCGACAAGTACTTCACTTTTGGCCTTGCTCTCCTTGAGCGGCCCAGGTGACAATGGCCAGGGACAGCTCTAGCCTTCGCTCCCGCCGTAGTCGCTCGGACTGTCAAGTTCCGTCGACAGCGACAATCCCATCACCCCCAAGAATCCAGTCCATCACGCCTTGGGGCTCTCGAGCTGCCAGCCGTCAATCGCGACCCAGCCGTTGCCCGCCGTCAGGATGCCGACGGAGACGATGTCGTTGAGCCAGTAGTACTTGCCGCTGCCCGTCTCGAACACCATACGCAGGTGCAGGTGGCCGTCGGGCTGCGCGGGGCCCTCGGTGCGGATGAAGATGTTGGCGCCGTCGTCCGTCTGCAGCTGGTACCGCGTGTCGGCCGAGAAGGTGCCGTTGCGGTCGACCAGCCCCCAGTCGGCGCCCAGGTTGAGCACCTTGCCTATACGGGTCGCCGTCGCATGTCAGCTCACTGCGCTCGTCAATAGTTGACGGCGGGCTGTGGTGCATTACCTGACAGCTTGGGCCCGGCAAAGGTCCCGCCCGTGATGGGGATCACATTGCGCGTGCCGTGCGGGCCGCTGCCCACGTTGATGGTCGGCCCGAGCGTGCAGTTGAGCGAGTACAGGAAGGTCAGGCCGGGCGCAGCGGGCGTCTTGGCGTGTCCGGCAGCCGACGCGGCCGACGCGAAAAGGCCGAGCACGGCGGTGGTGAGGAAGCACTTCATGATGATGAAAGTCTGGGACGCGCCGTGTGATGATAATTTCAAGTGCGGTTGCTGGACGAGACGACGCAGATCTTTGAGGACGGGCGACAGCCCTCGACAGCCCTATTTATACCTTCCCAAGTGCCTCTTCCGTGGTGAGGTGGCTTGCGCATTCAGTTGCCGCAATCGCGTCCCGGAGCGCGGGACTGGTCCGGCGATGCAGCCGTATGCAACCTCATTTGCGCGGTTCCTGCTCGGTTGGGGAGGGCGAGCTGCTGGTGGGGAAATGACCGGTTGCTTTCACCCGGGGCTGCCGTCCGGTTGCATATTGGTCTACCAGCTCAGCCAGGGGGTACCTAGAGAGGCGATCCGAGCGAGCAGCCTACTTGTAATGTGGCTGCATTTGCCGTCCTGGCTGCAATGCAAAGAGCAGTGGCACCTTGTGTAACATCACTGTAGAGAGCCGTGGTTTTATGGAAAACGTTAGTGTAATTCGCTGGTATGGGCGGACTGTGGCCTCCATGTTCAACAAATAGAACACCACCTGAACCCGTCGAAGCGATGGACTTACGGATTGGCTCCAGGCTTGCAGCCATCACTACGCATAACAACCCCCAACTACAGAATTGCCAGAGCAATATTCTCTCTAGAACCGTACCATGATGCACATGGCAACAAGCCATGTCTCCTTCTTACCCAGGCAAGCCCGAACGTCTTTTTCTATCTGTCTGTGACCTCGACCCGTGATGACGTCACAGCCACGACGCGATCGTTGTCCCCTGATCGGGCTCATGTAGATCTCCGTCTCATTCCAAACCCCTCCACGCTTGCCAACATCTGCAAATCAAAGTAGTATGTACGTGTAAACTGTCTACCAAGATGACCAAGGGACCACCACACCGGAATCCGAGTTCTGACCCTTGGGTTCAACCTCCACCCAATTACGCACTCCTAGCCAAACCACTACTTTCTCCGTCCTATCCCTCCACCAATTTACCTGCAATGAACCTCGCCCCCCTCCTCCTAGCAGGCGGCAAGTCAACCCGCATGCGCACGCCCAAACACCTGCTGCCCATGCCCGACGGCCGCCCGCTGTACCAGCACCAGCTGGACCTGCTCGCGCGCGCCTGCCCCGACGCGCCCGCCATCTACCTCTCCCTGGCACCCGACTCCCCGCTCGACCCCTTCCTGCAGTCCCTCTCCTCATCTGCGACCTCCACCGCTCAACCTCCCTGCCCCAATCCAGAAGAAATAGCACCGCAGAATACCGGCGGTGCACCACTCAGCGGTCTTCAACGCCCCGAGATCATCCTCATCCGCGACCCGCCCACAGACAGCGACAGCACGACGACAACCCGTCCCGAAAGCCAATCGTCAACAGGTCCCGCCACAGCCCTCCTCGCCGCGCACGTCGCCCTCCCCAGCGCCACCTTCCTCGTCCTGGCCGTCGACTACCCGCTGCTGACCCCTCCCCTCCTCCACCGGCTGTGCGCCGCCCACGGCGCTGCGCCCGTCACCTGCTTCCGCAACGCGGCCGGGTACCTGGAGCCGCTGGTCGCGGTGTGGGGGCCTGCTGCGCTGCGGGAGTTGGGGAGGAGAGCGGTGCTGGCTGAGAGGGAGGGCCAGGAGGGTGAGGGGGGCTTGACTACGGGGAAGGGGAAGGGGAAGGGGGTTGGGCCGGCGAGGGTGGCTCGGGAGGTTGGCGGGTTGGTGCTTGATGTGGAGGATGTGGATAGAGAAGGGGATGCGGGGAGGAGGTTGGTCGGGGTAAATACGCCCGAGGAGTGGCAGGCTGCGCTGAGGGTGTTGCGGGATGACCAGGGGGGGGGGGGGTTGAGAGGGGGGTCGGTTTCGTGATGAGGATATGGCCCTGGGTCCCATCTACTCCTTTGCCGGCAGAACGGTGCCTTCTCCCCTGACGCAGGCATCGTAACCCGGGGGGAAGATGGCGCCCATCATGATCTCGACGCACGTCCCCACCCCTCCAGCGAGCCCAGCGTCCAAGATGTCAGCCGGGTCGTCGCCTGCCCCGATGGTGCCCCGCTCACGGAGCAATGCGGGCGTCTCGGGAGATGCCGTGGCCGTGGCGCTGGAACGGATGGCGTACCCGTCCATGACCGAGGTGTCGTGCTCCGGACGTGGTCTGCGACAAACACCGCCGATTGCATCCTACAGCGCTACATTTCTGCTTGGGTCCCGGCCCCGGCTCCGTTCAGTTGATGTCGTGCAATATCGAGCACTCTGGGCAGCCCAATCCCGTACAGCGGCGCCATCCTCCTCACGAATCGAGGGCCGAATAGATCGTGGTCTATGTATTCTACATGTAGGATGATGGCACTAGCGGGTCATGCGTCGGAGCTGGTGGTTGGAGCCCACACGGGCAACCAGGTGGGTGCTGATGTTGTTTTGGCGCCCCGACAATGAACATTGAAGGTTTCGGCCCGTTCATGGTCAGCACCACCGCACCAAGTCAGTCGTTAGTAGGCAACCGGCTGGCACCTGCAAGACAGCGTCAATCGCTTGCACGCGAAAGGTGCGCTCGCAAGTTGAAGCGTTTACACTCATGTTCGGGCATGCGTTCGCAGTGCAGTAGCTCCAGTCTGTAAAGTGAACAAGGTGGAAGTACGTGAGGCCTTTGATTTCATTGTATACAGGCAGTGACGACGTATCCTCCGTCCGTGGGCAATGAGTCCCTGCCGAGCGGCGAAAAGAAAAGAGAAACATCGGAGAGAGCCTCCACCAGGGGAAGTGCATGCCGGCGCCCCGAGCAGACAGCTAACAACTGAGCGGCCATTCACACTCATTGACAGAAACAATGAGCCGGTGCTATCCGCAGCAGTGAGCGTGAAAGGTCATTGGCAGGCGAGCGCAAGGGCAGTACACGTAGCTCGGAACGAGGCGTGACACTGAACTGGGCGACGACCGGACATCAGCAAAGACGATATCACCGAGCCTGAGACCCCTCTTCCGCAAGAGCTGTCATGCCTGTAGAGGGCCGTGTGCGCCGGCAGAGTTCGCGGTGGAACTGCTGCGCCTGGGCCCAAGCACCCTGCCGGTCTTTGCCTTGGATGGCGCGCTCCAGCAAGGGAAGGACCGTTTCCAGGTAGTACCGCCGGGGCTTGTCCTTGAGCAGCAGGTTCGCCGACAGGGTCACCGCCGTCGTGTATTTAGATCTCGTCCGGGCCTCCGTCCATATCGCTGTGCGGATTTGCGCGTTCCAGCAGCTCGTTGCTGCGTTCCTCAACCGTCTGTAGTACGTCGTGGTGCCATACATCGGCGGGTCGGTGTGAATTCTTCGGTGGGAAGAATTGAGGCTTGTACGGGTCCAATCTGAGCAGCTCGATGCGGTGATGGAATCGGCAGGGTACTCTGCCAGGTACAGTAGCTGGCCGAAGGCGTTGCATACAGCCTGCAGCTCCTCTGACTTGGGGTCTTGCGGTACGGGGGGAATCTCAGGCACCAAGGTGAACCGGCGAAATGGCGAGCGGAGCAAATGGGTGGTGAAGATGCCGAGCACCATTGTCTATGAAGGCCACGGCAGCCCACAGGGCTGGCCTGGGGAGCACGTCAGCAAGCAGTACCCAGAGGAAAATGCAAACGAGCGTCGAGAGCAAACACCTACCAAGCATGTGTGGTCTGTGCAAACCGCGGAGGGCTCGGCTGCCGTCTCGCTGGCTGCCGTTGCGCTTGCAGCTGTGTTCGCGGCGCCATGACGATGGGTCTGGTCTGACTTGGGTAACTCGGTGCGTGAGGCAACTGAGGCATGCACGGCGCGGAGAGCCCCAATTGCACAAAACAGCTTGTCTCCAGTCGACGATGTGTGCCGGAAGAATAGGGCGCATCCAGCCTGGAAAGTGGTTGCGTACTTCGCCAACAAGCTGGTCCATCTGCACCCGACAGATGGAACTGGAAGTTTGTGTTGTAGACAGAGACCTCTCTCTCACCGAATCTTTTTGGTTTTCCAGCAATGATATACCGCCTGCAAGACAATGATTCACAGTGGAACAAACCCCTCGGTACCGGGGTCGCATGATGCCCTGATCTCGGGCGTCACATTTCGGTGTTCACATTTGCTTCCTAAGAAACGAGGGATCCATGTCTCATGTCACATGTCTTATGTCGTTTGCTGGCCGGCATCGAACCCGACGACTGGGCTATGGAAGGCCTATGCACAAGTCGAGGCCAGTTCATCCTACGGTCGGTTGCCGAGAAGGGGTGCAACGACAGCAGCATTTCCGTCGCCTACGCGCCCTACGAAGCACCGGGCGGGGAGTCCTGTGGCCCGTGGAGCTGCATCGGGGGCAACCGGGATGCGCTGTGCGACGCAGAGCAGTACCTGGCCTCGCTGGCGGCGGCCGCCGCGGACGTCGAGGCGCGCGTGCTCCAGGAGCGCGGGGGCATCTCCCGCTCGAGCGTCTGGAGGAGGGGTGGTATCGGCGGGACGGCGTGGCGGGGCGGGCGCGGACGCCGCGGCGAGCGCTGGACGCCTTTGGCGCGCTCAACTCGGCGCTGCGGCTGCAGCAGCCCCTCCTGGCCGGCGCAGCTGCCGACGTGCTGCGTCCAGGATGCGCTGCGGGACCGCGTCCGCGCGACGCACGAGGACCAGTCGTCCTGGTGGCATCTCGCGTGGAACGATGCCCGGGAAACCGTCGCGCTGGCTTTTGTCACGCCGAGCTGGAGGACTCGTATGCCTTGCTGCAGGGGGCGGTGGAGCGGATGAAGGAGAAGTACAAGTCCAGCATATGGGACATGCGCCACAATATCCACGAGGGCCTGCACCGCCTCCACCCCAAGGTGTCGGACGGCTGGGCGGAAAGGCTGGGCGTGGCGGAGCTGCCGTTGGAAGGCGGAAAGGGAATCGGTTTTGATGAGATTTGAACTTTTTTTGTGGCGCACAACTTGAACGGTAGGTGCTCGGAACAAGAAACAAAGCCAGTATAAACCTGTATACTGCCAACCAGGACGTTCCTATGTCACCATATGCCGCCCTTTATTGCATCAACAGTGACTTTTCCTGCCCTGCTCCTCATCATACTTGACAATGATGTCCGTCACCTGCACAATGCCCGTCTCGGGCCGCCCCAGCGCGCCGGCGGGGACAATGCTATTGGAGCCCAGGATGCTGCGGTCGCTGGCGTCGTCCCCCATCTTGTCCAGCTCGACGTCGCTGGCGGCGGGGGGGCCGCCGCCCGCCCGGCTCGAGATGGTAACAAAGCGGCTGCAGTGCGCCGCCGTACCCATGCCCGTGCCGCCCGTCGGCGTGTGCTCGGCGTAGCCGCTGGGGTAGTTGCGCGACGACTTGGCGTCGCGCACCAGCACGCGCAGCATGGGGATGCTCGCCGCGATGATGGACAAGCACGACTCGGCGTGGCCCCAGATTTGTAGGTCAACGCCCTCGGCTGTTGGCAGCAGGAAAGGGGCATTGGTTAGCGCGGGAACTACAGAGATACAAGGGCATCCAGAATCACGGGAAACTCGACGTACCGATATCGGGCTTTAGCAGGTTGGGGATCAGCGCCGTCTTGACGATGCCCGTGATGCCCGCAAACACGCCCATGCTCATGGCCACGCCGACGCCAATCTTCTCGTTCCGCCGCATCTGCAGGCCCCACAGGAACTTCCACGGCAGGCAGGCGAGCACAATATCCATGAGCGCCGAGTAGGCGGCCGAGAACATGTTGTAGTGCACCGTCACCTCGTTGGACCAGCACTTGCCGTCGACGGTCAGGTCCCACGTCTTGCGCACGGGCGTGCAGTTGACCCAGATGAAGAGCGCCGTCAGGCCCATGGCAATGTTCATGGACACGAGGCAGAACCAGGTCAGGCGGCGCACCCAGCCGTCCGTGATCTTGAGCAGCGTGATGCCGAACGACGTCTTGCTCCACACCGCCGCCGTGATCGAGAAGGTGCCCGCCACGTTCATCGGCAGCACCAGCGCCGGGAGGTTGGCAAAGTTGAAGTCCCAGATGTGCCGTCCGTAGCCCAGCGTCGCGCCGTACGTCAGCATCGCGGCGTCGATGATGACGCAGACCTGTGACGAAGCAAAGAGAGTGCGTGTCAGCGTCGGCGCGCAAACGTCGAGTGTGTAAGTTGCCGGGATGAACGCACCCAAGCCGCGATAAGTACCACATCATCCCACCACAAACGCTGCCTCTTCAGCAGCCGGCAGTAGAGCCGCAGGACCAGGACCGCGGTGGCCGGCACGGCCAACGCCCAGACGCAAGCCGTCAACCTGTGGCCGCCGTTGTCATGAGGAAGCGCGGCATACTCCTCCGCCGGCAGTCCCAGGGGGTTGCCGTACTCGCTGGCTTCCGAGCCGGCGCTCATCGTGTGCCGGGTTTGGTCCGGCGGTGCTTGTTGGATCGATCGGGTGACTTCGGTCGAGATGCTGGGAAAATCGTAGTGGGAAGGTCGTTGGTGAGGCCGCGCAAGGTTCCGCTCGTCAGCCCCCTCTGCTCCCCGGTGTTGCTTTTCTCATGACGAGAGAGAAGGAGGCGTCAAAAGGAAGGATCGGGCTGCAGACACAGGCCTAACCCATAATGACAGGTGCCGAAGCGGAGGGCTCCTGATCATCGGGGAGTGGAGGATGATCGGCCGGCACGGGGAAGGGGGGAAGCTGACGCTTAGGGCGGGAACCGGTGCAGCGGTCACCGCTGCTGGCGGCGGAGCTCTCACTCGATCCAGGACAGCAGCACCTCGATAGCCCATGCAGTGGGGTGTGATGGAACCTGCCATTGGACTTGTCGGACCCGGAAACTGCTTTTTATGGAGCTTGGAGATGTCAAAGCACCCGGCTTTCGGGCTCGAGCACTGAGACAAGCATGGTGATCCCGGGTTTGTTGACAGGCACGCACTGACTCGTTCTCTCTTCCTCGTGGCCTGTTTGGACGGTTCAATAGCGTCGACAGACGGGAATCTCCGTACCAATCGACAATGCTGGCAAGCAATGCCTGGCCGGCTATCGGCCCAACGGAGGCTAGACAATGGGGCAGTGGGTCACGGCCTCAAAGCTCCCCTGCATTCGTGGGAGGCGCCACGGCGTCACAGCTGATGGGCAAATTGCTTTTGCACGAACTGCCGTGTTGCGGGGCGCCAACTCAAGTGACAGATCGTAGAATGCGTCTTGAGAAAGCAGCCAGGGCGTCGATTACAGATTCGCAGTGTGCTTGGACCTCTGTGGGCCCTTGCCCGGCACTTGAACAGGACAAGCATGCGATGTGATGAACCGCGGATCGAATCAATGACTCCATGCTCCATGACGATCCCCAACCTCGGGTCACTCCGTCCCAACCAACACCACGACCCTAATCTCGCAACAGCCACTGCTGACGTTTGTGCCGCCCGCCCCGCTCCCCCCCCCGTCCAACCTCATCAATCCTCCAAGTCGTTCTTGACCGGCACCAACAGCGTCTGCGGACTCCTCACCTTCACTTGCTGCCGCACCCAGCTCTGCATCCGACCCAAACACCCCTGCGCCCGCCCGACCGCCTCCACAAACCCCCCATCCCACAGCGCCTGCGCAGCTGGCAGCAGCGCCGTCAGCCCCGTCTCCACGTGCGCCAGGTACACGGCCAAGGCCTGCAGCGTCTCGAGCACCTGGAACGGCGTCTCTGGCGCCGCTTCCTCCGTGCCGGGGAAGAGCGCCTCGCGCAGGACGTGTGCGCGGTGCCGGCCGCGCTGGCGATTCTCGCCGTAGCGGCGCACGTGCGGCTCCAGGGCGGCGCAGAGCGCGGTGCTCAGGCGGTGCAGCACGCGCAGGCCGGCTTCGACCTCGAGGTCGTGGATCAGCGTGGGGAGCAGGGTCGCGTAGATCTGCTGCAGCTGCAGGGTGCACTCGTAGGTCTCGCCGAGCCAGAGTTCGAGCTGCCGCACGCGGGGCGAGGTGAGGTCGGCGCGGGTGCTGGTGGCGGAGGCGGATTTGAGGCCCGCGGCGTGCACGGCGGCGGTGTGTTGTTCGCGGATGTGGGGGCCGGGTGATGGGGGGAGCTTCTCGAGGCGCACGGCGCCGGATTTGAAGTAGGGCTGTTTGGAGATGGGGTCCCATCGGTCTGGAATGGTTAGGGTTAGTCAGAGGTGAGAGATTGGGTTAGTGCGAGTCGGGATGTTGGGGAGTTGCTTGCCGAAGGTGAGTTCGTTCGCGGCGCGGGCGCGCCCGTCCTGGGAATCCCAATAGCCAAAGTGAAAAGGCACGAAGACCTGCCCGTCGGCAATGCCGCCGACGCTGCACTTGAGCTCCACCGCGCCCCGTCGGGACCGGACGATCACCATCTCACCGTCTGTGACCCCGGCGCGCGCCGCGTCCGTCTCGGACACCCTGACTTCAGCCTCGGGGCACGCTTTCTGCAGCGCCGTCCGGCCCGTCTTGGTGCGGGTATGGAAGTGGTGGACCTTCCGTCCCGTGGAGAGCCTGAGCGGGTATTCGTCGTCGGGCTCCTCCAACGGCGGCGAGTAGTGGCACGCTTTGAGAATGGCGCGTCCCGCTGGGTTCAGCGTCGTGTACTCGTTCTTCGAGTAGGGGGCGCCAGTCTCCGGGTCGTGACCGAAGCTCTCACAGGTGTCTATGTCGGTGGGGAACACGCCATCCGCGTACAGCCGCTCCGTTCCTTGCGGGTTCCGCTCGTTACACGGCCATTGGATGCCCGACCCCCCGGTGAGTTTCTCGTAGCTCAGCCCTGTGTAGTCGCACGGCCGGCCGGCCGATACCTTCTTCCATGCCTCAAAGACCTCCTCGGGCGTTTTCCAGGGGATGAGGTCGTTTCCGTCCTTGTCTTTAAACTGCATTCTTCTGGCATAGTCCAGGAAGATGTCCAGGTCAGATTTGCATTCGCCAGGCGGGTCGACGGCTTTGTGGGAGATGTGCACGGTGCGGTCGGCGTTCGTGAAGCAGCCCGTCTTCTCACCCCACTGGGCCGCCGGGAGAACGATGTCGGCGATGGAAGCGGTCTCCGTCATGTAAATGTCTTGGCATACAACAAATAACCCAGGCTGCGTCAGCAGTCTCCGAACGCGGGGCAGGTCCGGCAGGCTGACCAGTGGGTTGGTGCCGCTAATCCAGAACATCCTAATGGAGCCGCTCTCAATGTAGTTGAGCATGTTCTGGACATGAGTCGGCACGTTCCAGTGCGGCACCTCGATCGGGTTGATGTTCCACAGCTCTGCCAGCTCTTGCATGTGGCTTGGGTTCTGGTGGTTGCGGAAGCCGGGAAACTCGCCGTCACAACCGGCCTCGCGGTTATTTTGAGCCGTTGGCTGGCCGTTCATCTGCAGGATGCCGCTGCCGGGCTTGCCAATCATGCCGCGCAGAAGGTTGATGTTGTTGATCTGGCAGGCACTGGCCGTCGCCTGGTTCGACTGGTACACGCCCTGCAAGGCGGTCGACACCAGACTCTTTGTTGTCCCCAATATCCGGGCAGCTTCTTCGAGCTGCTTGACAGGCACGCCGGTAATTTTCTCGACGGTCTCAGGGTCGTACTCGCCTACCACCTTCTCGAGGTCGTCTCGTCCGATGACATGCTTGGACACGTACTCTTCGTTGATCCATCCGTTCTTGAACATGAGGTTCTGAATGCCGTTGAGCAGCACAAGGTTAGTGCCTACCCGGGGCGCCAAATGGAGGGTTGCTTTGCTGGCCGTCTCGGACACCCGCGGATCCACCACGATGAGCTTGGGCGGGAGTGGTCCTTCCAACCGGTCCAGAATTCTCGACCACAGCACGGTCTGCGTGGCGGCCACGTTATGGCCGACCATGAACAGACAGTCTGTGTAGTCAACGTCGGCATAAGATCCGGGTTGGCCATCCGAACCGAAAGATTCGCGCATGGAAGCAGCGGCTGTGGCTGTGCACAGCCGTGTGTTGCCGTCCCTGCAACAAAAGACGGTTAAGACCCCGTTAACTTTGTGTGACGTCTCAAGAAGACTTTCTCACATGTGGAGAGTGTGAAGCCCCGCCTTGCCCACGAGAGCCAAGGCGTAGTATTCTTCCAGGAACAGCTGACCGCTGGTGTAAAAGGCAATGCTGTGGTTGGTGAGGTGTTCCTGCAGCTCTTTTGACTTGGCAACAATCAAGTCCATCGCCTCGTCCCACGTCGCCCGTTCCAGGCGGCCGTTTTTCCGTATCATAGGGTGCGTCAGCCGGTCCTTGCTATGAATGGCTTTCCAGCTGTATCACCGAGGGCATGTAAGCGACTGATGTGAGCGATTGTGGTAGGCAGACCGTCTAGAGCATGTTGCTTACCCCGTCAACCCTTTGGGTCCCAGCCGGCCCTTGTTCACGCGGTCAGTGGCCCTGCCCCTGACCCCGACAACCTTGCCGTTCTTGACACCAATGTCGAGGCCACAGCCATTGCTGATAGGGCAAGGGTGCACAATGTCAGCATGATCCAGATGCGGGCTCAATTCTTTGACACACCTGCACAGCACACAGGCGCTCTGGACCCATGCCTCAGGCTCCTCGTCCACGGCGGAGTCCACCCTCGTGGGCCATTCGTCCTTGTACGGCGTCCGAGGACCCCAAATGTCCTCGATGGCGTCCCGGGTGCGGATCGCGGGGGCGGCGAAGCAATCCATCGTGTAGATGCCGGGCTGGTGAGGAGTTTCTACCGCAGTCTGGGCAGTTCGTCCGCACGGAGATACGGTTCAGGTGGGGTTGCGTCGGTTCTTAAGGTACCTGTGTGGGATATTTTGACAGGCTGCCATTGTTGGGCGACTGTTCCAGCGCCGGTGGTTCCCCAGACAGCTGCCCGTTTCTTTGACGTCACCAATTCAACGCTTCCCTGGCTCAAGGTCGTTTTTTGCTGCTGAGCATTTCTGGATCTCCGGGTTTCCGCTCGCGTCGAGCTAGCCCCGCTTTGTGTCTGCTTGAAATTGCCTCGCAGGGAAAAGGAGACTCACCACTACAATGGATGCTCCATAGCGGTTGCACAGGGACGCGCAGGGCACGCGAAAACATATCCGCCCACATCGCGGATACCGGCAGCGCTGGGGGGTCCATCCGGATGGCCGAGGGGAGCGAAGTTGGCGTGCAGTGGATGGGGAAGCATCCTTATCTCTGCGACAGACGGAGGTCAATGCCAGACGGTCAAATTCATTTGCTTTTCTCTGTTCGAAACGCAATATGACATTTAATGATGAGATAGATAGGTTCTGATAAAAGCAACCCGGACTGACGCGAATTGCGCGGGAGGGGGTTCCCAGGAGGGGCTGCTGCCTGCCAGCCCCTCGCTGAGTCGCTGCCCAATATTCGCAACTCCTGCCAAGAGCAGCAGGCACGTTAGGCAGTAACAGCACCTGACCACAACGTGGTGCCTCAACGTTGGGGCTGAACTCCATGGCGCCTTTCCATCTTGGCTTAATGAAAGGCGGCTTTCCGACGCATCATCAACTAGTCTGTCGAGCAATCCCAACATAAGACTGCCGCATTCCAGGCCTTCCAGGTTTCCCTTCAACCGCGGCGTCCAAACAAACATGGAACGAGAAACGTCGATGCCGACCTTCTCTTCGCCTCCCGGCCTGATTACCAGCAACGCCACCCGCCGTCGAGGTCGCAAGCAGAAGTTGGGTCGTTCTCCGACCTGTAGAATACATCCGCCAGCAAGAGAAAAGCCAATTGACTGGCCTCCAGAGCTCAAGGGGCACAAAACACCACGACGCAAAATCGCGTACGATCCGTCAGCGCTGGGTGAGCCCCACGGATTCTTCCGCTTGCCGTACGATATCCGGCACACCATCTACTCGGTGATTCTGAAGAGTGCCGGCACACAACAGCGCATCTCCTGCCCTTCTGTATCGCGGAGAAAGTTGCCGAGTGAGCTGCAGCGGCGCTACCTCCAATGCCAGAAGCACGCGCCTGCAGATGTTGAGGGCGATGCTGTCTGCGGTCACTACGAGTGTGATGACCCGAATCGCGTGTTCTTTCCGCCGCTGCGCCGAACCAGCAGCTTCACGCTGGCCGACCTGGCCTCGTTCATGAGGACCAGCAAGTTCGCGTAGGCAGCAACCACGACCAAACGCAGATCAAGATAACATATCCACACTGCTGACACAAACCCCTTCCACAGGTATCAGGAGATTGCGCACTTTCTCTACCGCTCCATCACATTCACCTTCGCCAGCTTCCCCGAGCTCGGCGCTTTCCTGGACTGGATCAGCCCCGAAGTGGTGCCGTCCATCCGCTCCATCCACCTCATTGCGCACCTGATTCCCGACAGCACCGAGCACTGCACGCACCTGATTCAGGGTCACTACTTCCGCGGCGCCGACTGGGATCATGTCGCGCTGCTGAGACGCATGCCAGGCCTCGGACGGCTCGAAATTGACTTCTACCCCAGCCTGGTGCTGTGCTTTACGCTGCGGTTTCGCGAGATGATGGAGCCGCTCAGGGAGCTCGCGGAACTAACTGTCATATGCGTTAGGTTGCCGCGGATTTTCTATGACAAGGTCAAAAAGGGCAAGGGCTTGCCTCTGGTACAGGAAGGAAGGGACCGAACGGCGTTCTATTCGCTTACGCGGCTTGAGGCGAGGGGCGTGGGCAGTTGCAAGGCGTACTATGCTGGATCGTTGCTGAAGCGTGTGTGGTCCTAAGTTACACAGCTTTGAGGGTTGTCCCCTGTGTCTGGGGGTTCTCCGACAGGCAACACCGGAAGAAGGCAAAGGAAGGAGGGCTAGTTCGCAAGGCTGCTGGTCGGATTCAGTCCTTGGTTTCTTTGCTCACGTTTCTTAGACATTTTTGCAAGTTACTTCTTGTGCCATTTGTTTGGCTTCCATGCCACAGCTAGACCTCTACCAGATGCAAGCGTCTTTCTGTTGTCCGAGTTCAGGTAGCCCCGAGCATTTGAGTGGTTATGCTGCAGCAAGTGAGCTGCAGTCAATAGTTCAGCGACACAATGCCAGTTTGACGGTGCAATTTATGTCACATGGCAAGAATATTTGTGGTACAACCCGCGAGTCTGAAGGGAAAACTGGCTGGCTGCCTTGTGCTTGCCTGAAAGAGGAATCGTGAACACAGCCGCAGAAACAGGGATAACCCAATTCAGATGGAGCATGAGTCACAAAAAGACCACTTCATCTAGGACCTTGCGACATCCAAGTGTACAAGATCGGCGAGGATAGGTTAAGGTCCTGTTGTACAGGGCAGTACTGTCACTGGGGAGACTAAGGACCCAGGACGATCGCGCACGAGCCACCTGCCTGGCTTGGGCAGCTCACGGCAGGTGATTGGCCAGCCCCCTGGGAACTCTTCCTTCTCATGGCCCGGGGGCCTTTCGTCTCCAGGGTTTGAGTCAACAAAGCACAATCGGGTGCTTTGCTGAGCCATCCAGAAGTTATTGACTGACTGGGATGTGTCTTCTTACAAAGTATCCTTGATGTGACCGTAATCACGACCCCATACCTCAAGTCTACCATAGCTTGTCACAGTTCAGCAGCGAGTTCTGGCATGGGAAACCCAGTCACAGCTGCGCATGCTTCGTGCACATGCAGCCAGGTAGTTGGTACGCTTTTGTAATCAGTTCTATATATTGCTTTGTATTGGTGTGCCTTGGATTTTGTCAGCCATTCTGTGATTGCGGACCGGCCCTCTAGCTCGCAAACCGTAGCGGATTCGGACAAGGGCTTACGAGGAATGGCAGGGACTTGTTGGAGACGTAGGTGATGTCGACCTTGGCTTGGCAATCAAGGCAGTATTCATAGTGATAACGACTTGGGACTTGATGGAAATGGAACTCATCCTGCATATGAAGCTGCCCCTGCACATGTGGCCTTCGGGCCTCGCTTGGCTAACAGGTAGGTGTATTGTGAACATCCCTTCTTCCGCATTTTCGACTTCCTCATACAACCCAGATGTATGAATTCTTCACACTAGCTCCAAAATGCGTAGTAACTAACGCACTTCCCGGAATCTTCTCTGTGACCATCGAAACCCGCTTGATGATGTCGTCGCTGCCTAGATCAGTCCCTAAGCCAGACACGAAGATGATCGGGGTTTTTGTTTTCCGCCGAGCTTATTATGAACCTAAGAATTCTTTCTTCTTGTTGCCAGCTCTTCCCTCCTTCACTCACCCTTTTTGACGCCCTTCTCGCTTGCCACCTCGCCGCGTGTTTCAGGGCTGCACTTGCTGCTCATCCAAATTCCGCCTACTTCTCCCACAAACCCACTCGCAAAATTTTGAACGTTTGCTTTAGCTGCCAAGCGACAAGAGGCGAGTAATTGAACGACGCCCAGTGACGCAGTGCGATTTCTTTCGTCCCGTCGTTGGCCTACTGACAGTGGAATCAAGCCCCAAGCAGCCACCATGAGCGATGAATTGCAGAGCGAAGGGGCCTCCGCTGTCCCAGCCCATGATGTCCGTAAGTCATGTCTTCTTTGGCTCATCTTTCCTGGCTCCGTGCAGCTGGTGTCAAGTGTCGCGGTCGAAAGGCCTCCAAGTTGCTAGTCGAGGACCGGTTCTAAGGCGGCACTACTGCACCGCAAACCTGAGCGAGTCACTGTCACCTGGCCGTCTGCAGCAAAATACCAACGCAGTCTTGCTTGCAATTTCTCCAAAATGGCGCGCTGCCGCTGCACACTCAGAGATGAGCGACAAGGTTCAACGCTCCTTCTCTTCATAAGTCGGCCCCTCTCGCTGACTCGATGGCTTGACTCGTTCGAACAGAGCCGGACACCCATCAGCACTAGTTTTGCTGAGATGCTCGTTTCTAACACTTCACTAACCTGGACTTTCATTCCCCAGAACCCCACTACGCCACAGCCATCAAGAAGGCGCTCGAAACCGCGGCGCAGTCGTCCACCGAGCAAGCCGTCCGCCTGACGATGTTTTGCGATGCTTCGGTGCGGTACAAGTTCGGAGGATATGCAGTAGTCTTCAACCGCTACGCCCCGGGCACACCCAACGATGGCGAGAAGGTGGGCCTCGCCTGGCCGATCTATCCCAGCGTCGGCGCCGACCTTGCCGAGATGGTGGCCCTCATCGAGGCCCTCGTTCAAGCCAAAAAGGAACTTGAGACCTTGGCAACATTGCCGGTACCCGACCAACACCCGCTCTCTGCCGTCGTTACCATCTTCTCCGACTCGATGGAGTCCGTCAAGCGCATCTCGAGTGGCGGCAAGGCAAAGAACGACGCCATCAACCGACTTCTGCAGCACCTAAAGACCGAAGAGGCCAAGCTAGAAGGTCTCAAGTTCACAACTGGCACCTTTGTTTCGGTCGAATATGCCTGGGTCCCGAGACACTGCATCGAGCAGCACAAGCAGGCGGATGCGCTGGCGAAGACAGCGCGGATGAGCAACCGGGCAGTCGCCGAGCGGGACCGGATCCGTGTCCGGACCGAAAAGCTCGACAGCGCGTTCAAGTCCGTGTGGGGCATCTTCCTGGCCGAGCAGCGCCGTCTTGTCGGCGTGGAGGTGGCACGCATCCTGGCCGGGCCCGACAAGTTCTATGAGTGGTACGAGATTCAGCAAAAACGGATTCAGAAGCGGAGGGATCCCCATCGCAGCCGGGTCAGTCGTCCTTCAAAGGTGCCGACGCAGAAGTATGCTCGGAGCCTAGCGCTGGCGATGTTGGAGGAGAAGTACGCGCGGGAGGCTGAGGAACAACTTCACAGGGAGTCGGCGGAGGCTTATCAGCGGTCTTTGGAGGGGAAGGATTACGTGATTCGATTGAAGAGTGCCGAATGATGTTCTGCGATATACGGGCAAGGTCCTGAACCGGCAGGAATGGAACTGGGATCGGCCACGGTTAGCCTGATGCTGGGGAGAGAGCAAAGGCAGGGAATAAGGCTGGCGCACTATATAGTTGCTGCTTCTGAGCTATTATTATACTCTCCTTAGTTAGTGAACAACCAGCCACATTCACCTGACAATGATATACCTCGCATACCTCAATCTGTTTGGTCCTGCTGACAACGCATAACACTACATGTACTGGTACGAGACAATCAAAATTACAGCACGATAAACACCTTGGTGGAACCACAGGTTGAACAAAACGGATTTGACGTAAACGGGTGGGCAAAATAGAAAAGTTTAAGTTAATGATAAGAAGCGATGTTCACTCTTCGCCTGGCTTACGTAGATCGGGAAGATATGAACTCTGGATTGTAGGCCACGGAACCCACAAAATCTAGGCTATGTACGTCTTTTGGAGTCAGATCTTACCTGGGACGACAATGAGTTTCTTGGAATATTCGAACACAAGCATATTCGGGACTATCGGTCAGTGATGGCTGGTGAGATGCGAACATCAGCCGAGGAACGGAATCTGATACTCATCGCCTGGCATCTTGGAATGCTCGGTCTTCATTGCCTCAAGAAAACGCCGCAGTCAACACGTCGAGCTGCTTGCCCGCTGTTTCCAGCATAGTGCCCCCGAGCTTCACAGCAGACTGCCTGCCTGAGCTCACCCGGGGCAGAATTGCTCCCAGCGCGCATCAGCACACGTTCGGCATCGTCGTACACAATGCAGACTTCAGCCAGCCCCGTAATAATGTCGTCAAACTTGGACCAGGCGGATGAATCGATGCCGGTTGCGGTGTAGCCCTGAACCCCCACAAGGCTTTCCCAGCACGCTCTCTGTTCTTCACTGCTTGGTAGGCTAGACAGCAGCCGCAAACTGGCTCGTGCGCCGCGATGGGCAATGAAGACGCCCCGCTTGAGGTCAGGGGTGCTGAGGTGCCAAGTTGATCGTCGTTTTGTTGCGTGGCCGAAGGAGACATGTTGGTGCTGTGGTCACACATCACCAATTTTTGTTTTGATCAGAAAATACGACTCGGGCGACGAAAGGTGGTGGACTTTAGTCAAGATGATCTGCAAGTGCTGAAGAACTTGGCGCCGGTGCTAGTAGAAAAGTGTAAAGCCGTAATATTTCAGATGTACGAGAACAATGCATCCCTGTGATGTGTATTGCACTTCTCCGCTTCTTTGTTTGCGTTTGAACAAGCTCCAACCAAAAGCCATTGTTCCAGATTGTGCTGTTCAATGTTCTTGTTGTGAAGCTATTCTTGTTGCTGGCGTCTGCAAGGCACGTCCTATCAACAGCACGGAAGTTGACTTGCTTTTGGTGCATGTCTATCGTTGACCAGACCCCACTGCAGTCATGGCTCGCCGTTCAGTCTAAGTTGAGAGTGGGCGTCAGGTGGAATTCCAGCACGTGTTTCCCATTTGCTTCCACATTTGTAATCCACCGGTCCTTCAGACACAATAACGCATTCGTTTCGATGCGAGTGCCTTACACTTGCGTACATATACTCGCAGTCTACCAAGTTTGACGATATACCATCCTTTTCCAGTTCATACAGATGGAACGTTGTTTACCATCGTCAGGGGCAAACCAGGATGCACCATACATACCCGCCCCATCCGGTGCCAGTAACCCCCTTCTCTCTCCCATAGCGCCGTGAATGACCCAAATGTTGACCACATGGCCACTTGAGCTCTAATATGAGAGATTGATATTGTGCACTGGGCTTTGCATGACCCTGCAACCGGGTTCGCATGGGTCCATCAGATCCACAATGGCTTTCAGAGTAATTGAGTCTCTATTAGGTCATGGGTACTGCATAAGTGAACATCGCGATATGATGAATCTGCCGGGACTGCTGTTGGCCGCCCACTGCCATTTGTATGGTCGTACAAACGTCGACATTTCAGTTGCCCCTGGGTCAAGACGGGCGCATACTGGAGCAGCACATGAGGTTAAAACAAGCGGGGCGGCAACTCAGCTGCGCTGGCAACGGATCATATAGTGTCCTGCTGTGATTGGGGTTTAGAACTTCCATGTTGGAGCTCAGAAGTCATTGACAGGACACCGGGCGCCTGGAGGTGCGGGGAGCGGACCCAATTACCTATGGTGCGCCGAGAGGAGCTAATGTTGCCGCAGATCCTTTTCCGGGAGCTACTCCGCACGACAACAGCTCTCAGTCGGTCGACAACTACTTGTACATTTGCCGACGGGTTGTTTCCTGGATGTATTTACCGAGGATTGAGTGCCTTGGTGCAACCATACCACGCAGAAGTACTTGATCATTAAGCAATATCCCCCGCACCAGCTCTGAGTAAGACCTTCCCTTCGAACAAACTTGACTTGAACGGTTTATGAGCGAAGCCTCTTGACATCGATTATTTGGGTGCCCTTCAGACCCTTTGAGACATACAAACATGGAGCAAGAATTAGCCGAACTCAAGAAGCAGGTGCAAGCCCTGCAAAAAGAAGTTTCTCGCGTCTCCGGTAAGTGTTTTGGTCCCTATAGCGTCGGTCTTCTCTAACAGCCTGTGCACAGACGAGGCTGAAGTCCGCAAAACCCATTTCAAATATGGTTACTACTTGGACAAATGTCTTTACGACGAGGTAAGACATATGAGCCAGGAACAACAACCCCCAAAAATCCTAACAAGCTCTGTTGCCAGGTCGTCGACATGTTTTCCGACCACCCCGACGCCTACGTCGAGTTCCTCGGCTCGCGGTACCGCGGCAAGGCAGGCATCAAGCGGCTGTACCAGGGCCGCTTCCAGAACACGTTCGTCAAGGGCCGCAACGGACCCGTGCACGGCTGGCTGCTGGACCACATCATGATGCAGGACATCATCGACGTCGACCCGTCGGGCACGCACGCCTGGGGCCGGCTGCGGGCGCTCATGTCGGCGGGCACGCACGAGAGCATCGAGGAGTACTACCCGCGCGGCCACCGGCAGTGGTGGGAGGGCGGCCTGTACGAGAACGAGTACATCAAGGAGAACGGCGTGTGGAAGCTCTTCCGCTACCGCTACTTTCCCTTCTGGCACGCTGAGCACGAGAAGGGCTGGAGCCACACCAAGAAAAACTACGTACCCTGGCCGACCGTCACGTACCCAGAGGACCCGCTGGGTCCCGATGAGCTCATCGAGCAGAAGATGCTGTGGCCTGACACCCGCGTCGTGCCCTTCCACTACCCGCATCCTGTCACTGGTAAGCCGACCGAGCAGGATGCGCTGCGCGCACCGGTCTATGGCGAGGATGTGAGCACGAGCGACCCGCCGCTCACCCTTCAGCTGCCGGAGGGCCAGAGCCGGCCTGGGGCGAGCACACGGGAGGCGCAGCCTGGGGACAGGGTGCTGCCGGAGTTGGTTCAGAACAAGGCGGAGTGAACAAGATGGTTTTGGCAGGCTAAAGTGAGCAATGGGGACACATGTACATGACAGGAAGTTCGTCGTGTTGACAGGGCTTATTAAGATGTCTAGTCAAATCGAAATCTTTTTCAGTGGAAACATTGTGTATCAGAGCCATTTAATTCCCAGGTCCAAGTCCGGCCATTGTGAACGATCGTCTGCTGTGGGTAGTACCTAGTCAGCCCTCCCGTCACTCGCGCTCAAAGTTTACTCCGAACAGACATCCGAGTTTGTATCAACGTAGCCGAGTAAGCATTTTGGCTTGACTGGGTGGCGTGCAGGACCTTCATCCAAATCAGCATCGCCACAACCGTCATGTCCTGTGTGGAGTAAGGGTCCTGCACTGCCGAGAGTTGGAGAACCGGCCAGAGTTCCAGCTCCTTTGCCCCGCACTCACTTACCCGGTCAACCCCAGCCAAGACATACCATCAAGTCTCTGTATGCGAATGGGGTGCTTGCCGTTTCTTTACACTGCCATGCTCCGGCCCGCATCCGATCGCCGGATCCACATTGCCGTGGCATCTGGCACCCCGGCCTGCGGGGTGCATTAGCCGATCCGGCGTCGCCAGGTTCCTCGGTAGATGGTTCCGAAGGCTCAACTTTACACCTCGAGGACTATCGATCAGGTTGCATGCTACAAAGGTGCATGTAGTTCACATCCTATCCGCGCGATCATGACCAAGTCCTCCTGTGAAACCATCATCGCGAGAGAGCAAGACAACAAACAGTCTCACTCCCAGGGATCTCCCTCCCCGAGCCCACGTCTGCCACGTCTCGCCCCGCGTCTCCATCATGGCGCACATCCACGAGCTCGCCGCAGCCCTCGCGCCGCCCAACTACACCGACAACCGGCTGACCACCCCCTCCCCGGTCCGCTTCCCGCGCACCCCCGTCTTCGCCTCCATGAACAAACCTTCGCGCTTCGAAGGTGACGTCCTCGACCTCGAAGTCACCGGCACCATCCCCGCCGACATCGCGGGCACCTTCTACCGCGTACAGCCTGACCACCGCTTCCCGCCGCTGTTCGAAGACGACATCCACTTCAACGGCGACGGCGCCGTCACGGCCATCCGCATCTCTGGCGGCCACGCCGACCTCAAGCACCGCTATGTCCGCACCGACCGCTTCGCGCACGAGACGAGAGCGAGAAAGAGTCTGTTTGGACGGTACCGGAATCCGTGGACGGACAATGAGAGTGTCAAGGGAGTGATCCGCACGGCGAGTAATACCAACGTGGTGTTTTGGCGGGGGGTGTTGTTGGCGATGAAGGAGGATGGCCCGCCGTTTGCAATGGATCCGGTTTCGCTGGAGACGCTGGGCCGGTATGACTTTGAAGGGCAGATCCTGGCGCCGACGTTTACGGCGCATCCGAAGTTTGATCCAGAGACGGGCGAGATGGTGTGTTTTGCGTATGAGGCGGGCGGGGATGGGGCGGATTGCAGTGTGGATGTGGCCGTGTGGACGTTTGATGCGGAGGGGAGGAAGACGGAGGAGTGCTGGTATAAGGCGCCGTTTGCGGGCATGATTCATGACTGCGGGATCAGTGAGAATCATGTGGTGCTGGCGCTGACGCCGATCAAGATGGATTTGGAGCGGATGAAGAGGGGTGGGAATAAGTTTGCGTGGGATCCGAACGAGGACCAGTGGTATGGTGTTGTGCCAAGGCGAGGGGCAAAGAGCGAGGATATCATCTGGTTCAGGGCAGACAACGGTAAGCATTTCGTGATCATAACTTCTTGACGAGGACTGACGCTGTTGGCAGCCTTCCACGGGCACGTTGCGGGGTGCTACGAACTTCCATCCGGCGAAATCGCCTTTGACCTGACTGTCGCCGACGGCAACGTGTTCTTTTTCTTCCCGCCGGACGAGAACATCACACCACCCGACGGCGTCGCCAAGCGCAACAAGCTGTCCTCGCCCACCATGCGCTGGATCTTCGACCCCAAAACCAAGAAGTCAGCCATCCGCACGCCGCAGGCAGGCGACGCCGACGTATGGGTGGCAGACGAGCGGGTGAAGCCCGCGCTGACATGGCTGACCAACGGCGAGTTCTCGCGCATTGACGACCGCTTCGTCACCAAACCGTACCGGCATTTCTGGCAGGCTGTCGTTGACCCGACGCGGCCGTATGACTTCGCCAAATGTGGCCCGCCAGCTGGTGGGCTGTTTAACTGCCTGGGCCACTACACCTGGGCCGACGAGCACTACCACACCACCAAGCAAGATGGAACGACTGCCCAGAAGGAGGATGGTGGCAAATTCGGACTGGAAGACGTTTACTTTCCCGGCCCAACAATGACATTCCAAGAACCGACCTTCATCCCGCGCGAGGGCGGTGCCGAGGGCGAGGGCTACCTCATTGCGTTGCTCAACCACCTTGACGAGCTGCGCAACGATGTTGTCATTTTTGACGCGCAGAATCTAAGCAAAGGGCCGTTGGCGATTCTTCATCTGCCGCTAAAGTTGAAGCTGGGCTTACACGGCAACTGGGTCGACAACCGTGACATCGAGGGGTGGAAACAGAGGAGAGAGTCAGGGGGTGATGTTGGGCCAGTGAAGGTCGCAACGGAGCCGCTGCCGTGGCAGAAGAAGCTGGCTGAGCGGGACGGGGCGAGCTAGTGGCCAGCGTCGGAGGCGCGGCAGGCGCGAGGAGCGGAATACTGATATTGTATTCTGTCATGATACCAGATCACCTAGATTACAGCCAAATGGTTGAGCAAGCACTGAAAGAGGACCTTTTGCCACCCTTTCACGTATGCCTGACGTCGTGCGATGCCGGCAGCCCATCCAACAATACCCAGGTGTGTTCCCGGTGTCTCCCTTAATGTCCTATACGGCGCGCGCCTCCCAAAGGAACTGTGGTGACGCCGACGATTACGTACTGGACGAGCTGCTTCGAAGGCGGCGCAACTCCAACTTCATGGCCTAGTATGTCGGACTCAATCGCCTTTCGTGCAGAAAGGCTTGAACCTTCCGGCTCAAAATCTGCTTCTCTGCTTCGTTGGTCCCCATGAACCAGGCAACGGCGATGTAGATGATGTACGTTAGCAACGGAACGGCGATAAATGTCGCTGTGAAACCAGATGGTACTGTCGGCTGGTTGTTGTCTCCACCACCACCACCGGGGTTGGCAAAGAAAGGTAATGCCCAGAAGGTCTGTCGGCATGTGTTAGGCATTGATTGGCACCAGGTAACAGCATTGGCGGGAAACCGGGGGCGGCAAACGTACAGCTAGAAATCCGACTGGGGTGTAGAGGACGGTCACGACAGTGAAGACGTGGATGGCGCGGTTCAGGGCAATGCTTTTGCTGGTCTCACGCAACAAAGTAGCGTTGAACAGCTGCACAAGTCACAAACCGTTAGCGAGAAGTCAAGTGCCGACATCAAGCGGGGTTGCGAGTGTCCTCCGTACACCGTCCCGAAGACTTTTGATCTCTTCGGTTTGTGGGAAATGCCAGTTCGAACACGTTCAGCCGCGGTATCGATGATGGCTGTGGCGGTGTCCCAGTTATAAGCCGCATCTGCCAAATTGACTCCCATTGTGCGAATAACTTCAATACCATTCGAATGAACTGTGTCAGACCAGTGCATCGCCCTGCTGGACGAAGGTTGTCGAAAGCATCACTCCGAAGCGCGAGCGGGTCGGGAAAGACGCTCTCTGCGGCGTAGCGGGGATATAAAGTGGCGGTGACTGTCCCTTCACGTGGAACTTCCATCAAGTCCTTGGTCTTATCAACCAGCACAGCAATGGTGTATGGGGCATCCCGCGTGTTCGGGATTGACAGGGAAACCGAGGAGACCCCTTCCATCAAGGTTACGCGATGTTCATCCCCCCCCCTTATGATTCCCTGCTCGTCGTTGGAGAACCACGGCAGGTTGAAATTTAGTCGAGAGACCACCACCGATAGATAAGACGTAGCGGCTCGAGGCGAGATGTCGGACGTGGTACTGCAGCACCAAGTTGGCCGGCTTGGCTGGTGTGCCACTGTGCGGTGTAGGGACCATCGTGGCAGCTAGAAAGGTAGGTAGGTTGCAGTCGACAACTTGATATGCGACGTGAACTCGATTCCTGTCGTTTCCCCTCACAAGGCCAACGGCAACGGCTGTGTCCCCCCTCTCTATGCGCCTCAGTTTGAAGCCCGTGTTTTGATTGGGTTGTTAACGAGACACATGTACACGAGGCTGCAGTCCTCTTTAGCCACAATTGACGCAGGACCATCGGGCTTTCACGAGTCCCGATCCAGTCCTCAGTAACTACAAATGTGAATGTACGGCAAGTAGAGTAAAGTCAAATACATGACATAGATGCACATGCCATGGTGCCGGCAGTGTTCAGTACGCACGATGGACCATTGCGGCGGGCGGCCACTGCCCCATACCGCATCACATCATCCAACAGGACCGTTTCAAACGGTGTGGTCAGAGGTCTGAACCTGAGGTTCACCGAGAGGTGATAGATAAAGAAATGAAGAGGTGGAACTGACTTCACATTGTACCATCCGACGTGGCTCGTGGCCTTGCTCTGCCGGATTTTCCGCAGAGCGGGCGGCCATCCGAAACAGTTTGTTTGCTATTTCCAGTGTCCAGTATACCTTCTGACCCGAGTTGAGCCGGCTACAAGATAGCAACGCATTGAAATATACCCAGATTGAGGTGCTGACCTGCGCCCATTTCCGCCGGCTGGAGCCCTCCAAAACACGCCTGTGTACATAGCCGCGCCAGATGAAGGGCGGGCCGTATTGCAACCACACCTGCAGCTGACCCAGCGTTTTTCCTTCATCATATGCCACCCAACATCTCATGAATCCCCAGCAAAAATCATGTTCCCCATTCGAAGATTAAACCTTTCACGCCTACAACCCCCTCAAAACATCCACCGTCGTCCCAGACAAATTCCGCAAACCCCTCCGTAAATCCTCCTCAAGTTGGAAAAACGTCGGCACCGAAAACAACGCCGCACCGGTCATGTTGAACGGACCCGAGTAATCGCTGAATTGATCCATCCCCTCACCGACACCGCCCAGCCCCAAACCCGCCGCGCCCCCGCTCTGCAACCGAATGTTCTCCAGCCGCTTGCACAGCGCGTTGACAAGCCTCTGCACGCGCGGCAACTCGCCCAACACCAGCTGCGCGGGCGCTCGTTCACAGTGTTGAAGTGGCAGGTTGTAGTCGTCTGCCATTGTCGGGAGCATGAGTACCTCGCTGGATGGAGAGGAGGATGAGGGGGTTGTGTCGACGGGGGAGGAGGATAGGGAGTCCGTGACCATGCCTGGAATCGGCCAGTCTGGGAAGGCAGATGGCGGTGTGTGTGCGGACAGATGCGCTGGGGTTGTTGTTGGTGAAGGAGAAGCGGATGTGGGCGAAGGGGAAGTTGCCGCCGTGGCGTACCGGGCCATGACTTTGAGCGCTGTCATCGTCATGACGGAGATGAGTGAGTCGTCCCAGGCGCAGGAGCAGTCGAGGATGTTGGCCAGGGAGTCGACGATTGTTTTGTTCTCTGAGATCGCCGACTCGATGGTGCTAGCTGTAGTGGCAATCTGAGGCGCCTGCATCCGACTCCCTCGAATTTCTCGAGCCGCGTCTCTGGCGAAAGTGCATCGTGAAGCCGCTGAATTGTGCACTCGGGCAAACATGTCAAGGACGCGAGCGACGCAGTTGTCTGGGGCTTCAAGCGATGGGGAGTCCCAGCGAGAAGCTGTCGGATCGCGGCCGGACACCAATGTGTAGGAGGCAGAGTGGTGCACCGGAGCCATGTCACTGAAGAACTCCGGGCTGGTGGGATAGAAGTGCCGTCCCGTTTTGGCAGGCTGTTCCGGGTATTCGAGAATCATGGGCGAGTTGAGGCCCATGTCAAAAAGCTCACCGGCATCCGTGTCGAGAATGGTTAGCGGCGGCGAGAGCTCGGCCGAGTCGGCCAGCATGGCGCTGGGCGACAGGACGGACGCCCAAAAGTCGCTCTCCGGGTTGGAGCCGTGGCCAGCATTGGAACTCCGGCGACTGAGTCCATGTCCCGTGGAACTCGCCATATCCGCAGCCGGAGCGGACGAGCCTAATGTCGCCTTCCTTGAATTCCGTCTGCGCGAACCATCGCAAATGCCGTCATTGTGTTTGGCACGAATGGCTGAAATGCGGACTGAGCCGTCGTCGCCTGTACCACCTGCGGGAGTGCCGCTCGGTGACTGAGCCAAGTCTACCTTAGAGGCATTGGACGAGGCGCGGCCAGTCCGCCGCGACACCATGTAGGTACAAGATGCTCCTCGACGGGCACATCGTGCGCACGTCGGTTTTTCTTTGCTACACCTGACCTTTGAAGTGGCACAGTCGGTGCAGCTGTCACGCAACTTGCGAGGTGGAGAGGCGCTGGCAGTGTTGGGCTGGCATGCTGAACGTTGTGGCGAATTGGCGAGCATGATCAACAGCTTTCTCTCTGTGCTTCAGATTCGGACCAAAGCTCGCAAAGCACCAAGATCCATCGGAACGGCACGGGTGCCGCCAGGCCACGGTCAACGGAGAGCCTACCTATATAAGCTTGACTCGGCCCTTCCCCGTTTCGGCTGCTTAACCAAGGCCTGGGTTACATTGCAGTAAGCTGAGCCTGAGACAGGCCTACCCGACACTGTTTCCCAAGTGAGCGAACTGGGGACGGGCCGGGCCTGGGGTCGGTGTCACAACCGACATATCCGCACCACACCCTCCCCTCCGGCAGTCAAGTCCAATGAACGGATTCGAAGTAACGCTACGAGTAGGTTGCAATTGCTGCAGGAGATGCATGTAGCTTGATGGAGACTCTCACTTGATTCCCTGCTCTGGGCAGTCCGGACACGGTGAGGGTTATGCCACAGAATACATATGTTGGAGGTCACTGAGCTATGCCGAGTATTTCTCTACCAGGAAGCTGCCGACAGGGGACAGGCCGACGCCGGGTCTGTCATCCGTTCGGTCGGACTTACCTGATCGAGGCCGTGAAGGTTGCAGCGCAGATCCTATCCCAAGAGAACCGGGGCGCTCATTGGATGTGTCTTGACGTGTCCTGCGCTTATGGTCTCAGAAACCGAGGCCTTCAGTAAGCGGGAGCAATCCTTCCACCGCCGGGCGTTCCACCTCCACAACGAGATTACGCCACATCTTTTCTACCCAAATCCTAGTTTCACTCGGTTCTACTGCATGGATGCCTGCTGTCCTCCAGGCTCCGTTGGCTTCATATCTACCCCAACTCTCGCCCTCACCTCAGAACGGCCTGGTCTTATTCATTTCATCCACTCTCTTAGGCTGACTAAACTTAACCGCTGTTCAGGATGCGTTCTGGGAGTATTAACTGCCACGTCCCCCAGCACCACTTTCCATCACTTTCAAGACACTCCCTGGACAATAGGGAATACGTCGGCCCGCCGTAACGTCATTGATATTTACCTTAAGCCGTTCCTCCTCTTCCCTCTCCTTCCATGATGTCCCTCGCACTCTCGGTTTACTGGGCCCTTAGTAGTGCTGGCAGCAACACCAAAACCGGCCCGCTCCAGCGGGTGGCCGCATTAGCGCTGAATCACCTTGACACCTCTTTTCGAGTCGACTTGGCCGCGCGCCTCTCCGGGTTCATCTAGGTACTGATACCAGCCATGCAGGCATCTGAGACCTTCACACCATTACGCATCTGGAACCCACACTCATTTCGCCCTCCCACGACCGCCGTGGAAGGCTACAGCCCCCACGATGGTTGACATACGCGTAGCAGAACTTTGCGGGCCATGTTCCGTTCACGTTGACCGCGCTGTGATACTACACACCCCATTATACGCTTAGTTTATCCTCCGGAGCACATTTGGTTGCATTTACGTTTTGGCCTTGTCCTGCCTTGGACCGCTCCTATGCCTGCGTCCATTGTCGCTCACGTTCCCGCTGCACGTTTTTTTAGTCGGCCCGGCCAAATTGAACTTTTTTGCCAGCACACTCTCCTCACGTATACTTCCAATGAACAAATCCGCCGAGACCAGGCCAAATTCTAGAACCTCCCCCCCCCACCCCCCCCCCCCCCAACCTAGCATCCAGCTCGCCATTGCCCCACTCAATGATGGTTTTTCACCTGTCTTCCTTCTTGACCTCACAACGACGACCGAGTGGCCTGAGAATTCGCCACCCGACTGCCTCGAAACCGTCGGCTATCTGGGCTTGCATACCGAAGCAGTTCTCAGTCGGGTTGCCGGCCGTCCGGGGTCGCTCAATCCCCAGGGCCACATCCATCATTCGCCTTCAGCTTCCCATTAGACGTGCAGCGAACACCGTGTCGACTTGCGCTGTCTCGGAAGTCCCCGTCATATCAAATAGATGTGCTGCGAAGGGATCCCCTCGACTAAACTCCCGCTCGCCCCAAGTAGTAGCAATCTGCTTTAGAAATCGGCTGATACCGAGTAGTTTGCGGTGGCGCCAGTAAGGAGGTGTCTGGAAGATGCAGCCTACCAAGTCGTTGAACAGCGAACTTAACAGAAGTCTACCCGATCTCGAGTCGATTAGTCCGAGATGCATGTTTCAGACGCCGTGCCGGCTGCAGCCCACGCTCTGGGCAAGAAAGAACGTCCATACTTGAAAGTGACTCGAAAGCTCTCACCGAGTATTCGGTTTCTCGTTAGTGGCTGGATTCAACGTCCATTTGGTGAGAGTGGTCATGGGAGTCCGAGAAGCTACATGTATGTACAAAGGACGTACGCACGTGCAAATGTTGCCACCACAGTCATGCAGTCTACTGTGTTCCCAGCACCACAACATCAAGGATGGCTGAAACTCCCCGACGGTGCCCACTGATGGTGTGATGTGGTGCAATAACCTGTGTGGTTGCACGCGTGTAACGCAAGTGCGGCCCTGAGCATTCATGGCTGAAGTGATTCACAGCAGATCATAGAAGCAGCGTTACAGCGTGCGTAACTTGCCCTGTCAGCATGGTCACTGACCATCCCATCAAGATGAATGCGCCATCATCTTGCATTCTGTGGCATTTACTTATACTCACTCCTCTACATCTGGGCCATCTGGGAAGCTATGAACCAGTGCTACATTTTTGGGCACCTTTGACCACGGAGGTATAGGACGAAGTAGCCAAAGTGACACTTCTTGTAGTTGACCTCGAAATCATTACCTCTGTGCCTTGACGACAAACCGTCTGGCTTGGGTTTCCGAGTCTCCTCCGCTATGCACAGTCTTCATGTTTTCCTCGCCGACAACGCCACGTAGAAACGCATAGCCTTGTTGCCGAGGCTTCCGGTGCAACCATGCGCACTTCACCGCATTAATATACACCCCTCATCCAATGGTTGTCGATTTGACAAATGATCGGGTGTTAGCACGCAACCAACGCCACCAGGATGGCCATGCTGACCGTCTAATGTAAGTACGAAGTGCACCCTCGTCACTGCGCCCATTAATAACCAAACCCCCAAACCTTCGGTAGCCTTCCTAAGGGAAGCTGTTGAAGCCAACATTGAGCGGCGTCCCGGGCCTCACGCCGTGGTATAGAGCAATTGTCTTGACTTCGGATCATTGGGCCACGAACGCAGACCTGACTCTGGGTCTGTGGGGGGAGGACATGGCCCGATCTCGGAGCACCCCCTAGCAAATGTCTCGTACAAGGTTGCAGGACGCCACCCGACCGCTTGGTACGATACATCCCTGCTTCGCGCAGGAGTGCTAGCAAGATCTCCAATAGCCTACCTACAGGAATGCGGGACGATTGGTGGATTGTATCCCGCCTTGGCTTCAGACTTCTGCTTGGTATGGCATCTCCCTCCCGCTCCCGCTCCCCCCTCCCCCCTACATGCTGGCTGCCAGGCAACTTTCCGATTCGCCCATGAGCACGCGCGTGTCTTGATCGGAAACATGCAAGGTCGGCTAAGGCATCACAGCCAACGCAAACCGGCTGTCATTGGGGAGGGCTCCTGGAATTTATCCCCCGGCAAGTATAAGACCCAGCCCTCGGTGGTTGCCGAGACACCGGTGAGCCTTCGTTCGGTCCGACCTTTGTCTTGGTCTCCCTCTGTTCCAAGGGCGCTTCTCCCGTCCAGCAGTATGTGGGGTTATCGAAACGAGACGGCGATACCGCCTCCCTCCGTCGCAAAGTTGTCGAAGAATTCGGACCTTAATCTTTTAACACTGCCGAGCTGTCTATGTTGTTTGTCATTGCGGATGCAGTCACCCACAGCTACTGTATCTTTCCACCTTTCACCCACCCCCGGCCCATTCCCGCATTAGCCACAGCTAGCCAGAAAGTCAGAATACCAGCTTCACCGCTGCATGTGTAGAGGCATCGACATCGTCTCTGGAGCCCCCTATTCTCGACGCTTGGATGTGCAAACTTTGACTACACTAAGTCTCGCGTTATTGGATTGAACATATACAAAACGGTGGGGTGCCGAGTGTTCTCCGTTGGAACGGTCGATCCCCCCAGTTGCCTGCCTGAGAAATAGCGGGTTGGGCAGTCCGCTCGGTTGCACTGGCATTGGAGGATGAATGATTCAGTTGTAAGCATATGTCACATGAGAGGAGCAAGAACAGTGCAGGCGCGGCTTCGGCAAGAAGCCATGTCGTGAATGCGTGCTTCTGGGTCAACCGCCTCAAGCGTGCCGCGAGTGACTGGATCGCTGTTTTGCCTCAGCGGCAAAGCATTTCCCGAGCCGTTCATGTCAGTTCTGGCTCCTGAGAATATGCGCCCAGCTGCTTGCATCCAGTCTGTGAGTACTGGAGGGTGTCAACATGTATATGGGCAGTTAGCCTGCGCGACCAACGATGGATTCCGGACCGATGCATTCTGCCCTGGCATGAGCTCTTCGCTCTCCATTCTGACGTCTATTAGTGCCTACCCGGAGCGTCGTGTGTTCCCTTGCCTGTGAGGTTTTACCCACGCGTATTGCCCCTACAATCTCGTCGATAACCCCTCCCTCTCAACCTCTTTGGTCAACAACGAGCAGCCATAGCGTTTCATTGCTACAATGATCTTCAAAATCCTGGCCCGCTTACTCCTCTCCAGTGTCTATGTCAGGCTCGCGGTGGCTGACAACGCCTTTGGGGCCACTTGCCGAGACTTCATTCTATTTCAGCCCGCAGGCAATCCAGATGTCAACCCAAATATGCCGCCGTATGCCGCCGAGCTGAATGGAAATTGCCACAAGATCATTGGCACATGGCGTATTGATACCTGGATCAACATCAACCATTGTTTCGCCAACGACGGCGGTACACTCCACGCCCGAATCAAGTAAGTTCAGTAGTAACTCCTGCTCCAGATGGCACGCCAACCCAAGATATCCAGATACTGATACTATCAGTGGCGGCTTTGGTTTGAGCTGCTGGGACCTGTCGCTCACCGGTACCCTCATGCACGCCACATGCAGTGACGGCAGAGGAGGATCTCAGAGCACCTCTCTTGAGCTGAGTGAGTTTAGTTCCAAAAGCCGCGCTTGAAGCCAGGCTTGCTGACCGCCTCAGATGATTGGATAGGAAATACAGATGGCGTTATGACTTGCTTCGGTTAGAACGCGGTGTGAATGAAGGTGCCGTGGGGCCATGGAACAGGTATCTCACTAGCCCGGCACTCCCTGCCTTTTCAGTCTAGTGTGAGGACCTTTTCCAGTGTCACTGTTTTGCCAGTTGTACATGTGGGGAAACACAGGTTACGACCAGACGATGCCTGGTGTTCAACGTTAGCTATATCTCGGTAGGGTCGATTGGACGTTGGCTTTGTCTCTTGTTGAATCTGATGTCGGCTTTGCGTCTAGCCATTACGTGTACCTCAATGACAGGCCAATTCTCTGTCGACACCGCTGAGGCAGGCCAAGATAATGTTCGCCGTCAATCTGTGGGTCCGTTCGCAGTGGTTCAGACAGTCGTGCCGCTGCTCATTGAGGTGCAAGAAGTGGTTGCAAACTACACCACCATGTGCGCGTGTTGGCCTTGTTGTGCTAGGGTCTCTTGTATTGTGTTAGCATGGATTTTGGGGTTGGTAACCATGGGTGAGTGTTGAAGTGAGGTTCCTGAATATGCCTCCTCCACCTCCAACATGCAATCCGCGCTCGAATGGATCTCGGACATTATGTGAATTGAGCTGGAGCCGCTGAGCGTGCGCATACTGACAACATTCTGCGAGCTGGTGGACACTGCATGGTCATGCTCAGCCGGCCGGGCGGGAAGAAGAAGCTTCCCGACTGGAGGCATCGCACTACACTGCCGCGATCTTACAAGATGGTCTCTCAGCAGCGCATGGATCACCGAAAGGAGTTGATGAACTTTGACGTCTTCCAGGGGGTTCACAGTTCCATCGGTTGCGCAAGAGTCTCCATCTGGCGCGGGACGCTCGCTGGATTGGTGCGCTTCGCTTCGTGAGCGCTGGCTTGACGAGCTGCAACAGGGGGCTTCGGCTATAGTTGGTTAAGCGCCGGACGTAAGGGAGGAGCTTGGAGGAGGCAACTGGGGTTTCAGGTGCCGCGCTAATGACGACGAGAAGCGCGCTAGATCGAGTTGTATCCGTCGGTGAGCAAGCGAACCACAATGAGAATCCACCTACCACAGCTCGAGTCGGTGTCGTGTGCTGACCGTGATATGCTTCAGCTCTGGAGACTGTGGTACATAATTAGAACAGTGCCTGGACTATTAGACGACAGGCAGAATGTAAATTACCCACCAGTAAAGCAATAGGTGCTTAGGCGAGCATATGTGGAAAACCCTCTGTTTACCCCTGTTTCCTGACACTTGGTCAGTTGGTACCACTACAGTCTCCTCCAGGGGAACTAGGAGGAATGACATCAGCAGACATAAACGCGGCATGCGCTCAGCTGTCACAGAAGCCGGGTGGCCCTCAGGAAGCCGTTCAATTAAAAGGCAAGGAAGAACAGCTTTGGCGCTTTGATGGGACCAGTGCTGTGGGTTGGCTAGAGCCACAGACGATTCGAAGCTTGGCTCTAGCTTTGGACTGCGTACATGATTGTCACTGACTTGCTGGACGCTTCCAGCTGGCCGCACTTGGCGTGCAGCAGATGCACGCGGACCGCTTATTGTCTTACGGGTCATCACAAAGTCATGGCGAGTTGAGGAACTAACGGTCCAGATCGCATGCACCGGCCACTTTGTGTGGACATGAAACCTACATGGAATCGCACCTGAGTGTTCCCCGAACCGCGGGGATGGCACACGTGGCTGTGAAGCACCTGGGTGATATAAACCCGGCTGCATGAGGTGGATCTGGTAGAAGTCTTCGAGTAGGGGTGTGATCGACATGAAGAAGAGCTGAGGCGAGAAGCAGATGGCATGCATCAGGGTTGGTGGATCTGGGTGAACATGTCACCGCCGGGATCGCCAGTCCACCATGGTTGGCGTTGCATCCCGCGCCGCTGTTTCACAACAGCGCACTGAAAGTCGCTGCAGAGTTGCTCTTTGTGATGCTCCAGAACATAACTTGCGTAGATCGTTACTACCTACAGACGAGATCTAATTACATGTACACATACTGCTGAAGTATGCAGCCACGCAACATAAGAGGCAACGGCTACACAAGCATCGGGCGCTTCCAGGGGGTGAATGACCCATCAACGGCAAGCAGAACACCAATACCGATGATATGGTTGCGAGGAGGCTAGAAGAAATAGAGAGTACAAAGAGATGAGAGCGCCTCCCTACCACGCCGGCGTAAGGCGGATTCACTTTGGGATATTGTTTCGGTATAATTCAGACCCAAATAAACCATAGTAAAGTGTAAGCTTGCAATATAAAACCGGCTGCTGGGAACGGGAGTTCCCTTCGCTTGGAACGATTTGTATGTACATGTAGCGTCGCGTCCGGGACTTCCCCTTCTATGGAACCGCCCAGACAGACGTTCTCCTCCAACGGCTGGCTGTGGACTTCGCGGGGAGTGTGCTCGGGGATTTAGCCGGCCCGACGTGGGGACGGGGCCCCGGATGCACATGTGGTACATGTGGCAAACTCAAAAGAAACGAAATCCTGCGACGCTGCGAGGTTCATCTTCGAATGGGGAACGTCGACGTTGCATCAAGACTCCCACGGCCCGATTGGCAGGGGGTGGCAGTCTTCTGTTTGGAGCGCTTAGTTGGCCAACCCACCCAATCCGCTCGACTCGGATTGGAGGACTGCGCGGATTGGTTCCAAGCTTTCCAGGGGGTAGCGGTTCATCCGAAGCCTCGGCTCCGAACATTGAACTCTTAGGAACGCTCCGCACGGCACGGCATCGGGAGACGGGTTCACTGAGAGGAAGACGAGTGAAGTCGCAGGAGTAATTATTACGAGTACACACTGGCATGAATTTTCATGTCTGACCAGTACTTGTTGAACGACGGAACTGGGAGAAGGAAACGAGGCTCGTGTTTTCAACAACGGGGATGGGCAGGTCAGACGATCTGGAACTCCACTGCTTGGAGGAGACGTTCCATCCGAACGTCTTCCCCGCACTATTAGCCCGCGGAGAGGAAGGTGGGGATTGGGGTTGAACAGCAAGGATTGACCCCGCACGCTGACGGCTCCTAATCACGGCCAAGATCGATGTGCATGCCCCTTTGTTGACTGGCGCATGCTGGAATGCGGGATGGCTGAAGCTTAGCCCCCCTCTGCCCAGTGCTTCCTCAGCTTATATCTTTTTCTTCCACCATGCCGTGCAAGAGCGTACTAGTACAGTGCACAATGAGAGAGGCAGGATTCCCAACAAGCATAGTGAAAGAGGAAAGGCTGCCAACGTCAGCCCTGGCTCGGTGTCATCTGATCCGCGGCTTGTAGCGCTCGGCCAAGTCTACCCCGGACGTGTGACACCCGACCCGGTCCCTGGCCCCGGCCGGATATTTGCACCTCCTCCAATTGGAAAAGTGGGACGGCAACAAAAGGATCAAGACGGCAACCTTCCCAGCGTGTGCTGCCCTTTCTATTTCTCCTCCCCCTCCAGTCGCCATCCTCCGCCATCCTCCTCGTTGTTCAACCAACATCACGGACAACATGAGCGACCAAGTCGACGCCAAGCCGCCCAGCCGGGCTCAGGAGGTTGAGACGGGGCCGACCACCGCCGTGCAGCACGGCGACCATGCCTTCGATCTGGATGAGAAGGCCAAGATGTCCGACTACAAGGCGGACGCCATCTTGGCCGAGAACGCGGAGCACAACATGACGGTCATGGAGGCCGTGAAGGCGTACCCCATGGCCACCTTCTGGGCGTTTATCATGTCCTTTACCATCGTAAGCTACCTTGTGATCTCTAGCCGGACGGGCAACCGCAGCTGACGCCGATTCCAGATCATGGAGTCTTACTGCGTGTTCCTCATCGGCAGCTTCGTTGCCTTGCCTAGGTTCCAAAGGGAGTTCGGCATCCCTCTCAATGACGGGACGGGCAATTATGTCATTGAGACCAAGTGGCAATCGGCCCTCCAGGTGTCAGGGCAGCTCGGTGCCCTCATTGGCGTCTTCCTCGCCGGTCCCCTTACCAGCTGGATTGGGTACCGCTGGGCGACCATTTCCGCACTCATGCTCTTGAACGTCTTCATCTTCGCCTTCTACTACGCCGAGTCGATGCCCGTCATTTTCGCCGCCCAGATTCTTGAGGGCCTGCCGTGGGGCATCTTCATTGCCAACGCGCCCGCCTACTGCAGCGAGATCGTCCCGATCCAGCTGCGTGCCCCCGCTACGCAGATGCTGCAGATGTTCTGGGCCATTGGCAGCATCATTGTCGGCGCCGTCACCTACTGCTACAAGAACGTCGATGACTCGAGCGCCTACAAGTACGTGCCAACTCTTCCCAATAGCGACACCAGAACACATACTGACGGAGAGACTGCAGGATCCCTATCGCGATCCAGTGGCTGTTTCCCACCCCTCTCGCCATCCTCATGTTCTTCGCTCCCGAGTCCCCGTGGTGGCTGGTCCGGCGCGGCCGTCTCGAAGAGGCCGCCACCTCGGTCGAGCGCCTCGGTCGCCGTTCGCTCTTAAACTCCAGCGAAACCGTCGCCATGATGCGTCGCACTGTCGATCTCGAGAAGTCCGAGAAGGAACCCAGCATGATCGAGCTGTTCAAGGGCGTCAACACCTACCGCACCCTCATCGTCTGCGGCGTGTACGCGGCCCAGAACTTGACGGGCAACCTCATCGCCAACCAGGCCGTTTACTTCTTTGAGCGTGAGTCCTCCCCCACAATACCTCCTTGCCGTCGCAGATCCAGTTTCGCTGACAACCCTCCACAGAGGCCGGCGTCGGCGTCGACACCGCATTTGCCCTCGGCTTGATCACGTCCGCGCTGCAGATGATCTTCGTCATGCTCTCGTGGATCCTGACGACCTACCTCGGCCGCCGCACCATCTACCTGTGGGGCTCCTTCTTCAACGTCGTCATGCTGGTCGCGCTCGGCATCGCCGGCTCCGTCGGCGGCGGCAACTCGGCCTCGCTCGCCCAGGCCTCCCTCGGCCTCATCATCTCCGTGCTCTTCACCCTCGGCCCCGCGCCCGCCTCGTGGGTCATCATCGGCGAGACCTCGTCCATCCGCCTGCGCCCGCTCACCACCGGTATCGGCCGTGCCTCGTACTACATCGTCGAGATTCCGTGCATCTTCCTCGGGAGCTACATGCTCAACCCCACGGTATGTTACCTCCACAAGTTGCTCCCAAACTTGCGGCGGTATGTGTAACTGACCTGGACAATGCAGGGCGGCAACCTCGGCGGCAAGTGCGGCTACGTCTGGGGCGGCACCGGTCTGTTCTGCCTGATCGTCGCGTACTTCTACCTGCCCGAGATGAAGGGCCGGTCGTACCGCGAGATCGACATTATGTTCAACCGCCATGTCCCGGCGCGCAAGTGGAAGAAGACGCAGATCAGCGTGGAGGAGGACGAGTAAATGGGAGGTTGTTGCGTAGATGGATTAGCACGAGTTTGAGCACCGAATATAGTGATCCGTGGGAGCCCTCGCCTGGCTCGTCACGGACTGTTTTCAGGCAATGTGTCAAGTCCCAGTCTTGAGATTACCCACCGCCTCTGTGAAAGCTTGCTTCAGTGTGAACGCGGATGTAGTCTCCAGTTGCTGCGGTTCCCGAAATAATGCTACGACTCAGATGTTGGCCTAGTTGACCGCTGTTGCCGTTTCGCGATTTGATCGGTCATTCCACCATCAGCAGATCCACTCCTGGTTGATGTTCAACCCAGCTCCATCTTTGCCGGCGTGTTTCATAGGCGCCTGCTTGCGGTGTTCCGGATCGATCTGACAGCGCCCCAAGCATACTGAACTCCACAACAGCAACGGGAATGGACCTTGAATACTGCTGGACGTCTAGCTTGCGATGCCGCTCTACAATGAGTCTACCCGACGGAATGATGGCATACCTCACAAGTCAAATCAATAAGCTACTCCGTATTCCAACCCCAAGGGTACATATGTGAACCCGCAACCCCTCTGAAACCACACCAAGTCGCACCCTTGGCCCTGCCACTTCAAACCAGTTCCCTGTCCGGCCCCCTGATCTAAACCGGCGGCCAAACCGACTTCGAATCCCTGGATCCCTGACTGCAAAGAGCCTGCAGTTCCATGTCCTCCTTCAACTCCTCGGCCGCCAGTTCTGGGAACACCGCCATGGTCGCCTCGGCGATGCCGTCCAAGACCAGCTCGCAGATTAGTTCGGCCAGCCACGAGTTGTCGGCCTGCTCGATCTTGATCTGGATGTTCAAGTGGTTTTGATACGGGCTTCCGGTGGTCGTGCCTTGTAGGACCGAGGCTAGCGGGTGGAATAACATTGGGTTAGCCACGGGCAACCGTAATGTCATGCTTCTGATTCCACAGCATCCGTCTTCATTGCGCAAAGGACGAACCACAAGAACTGGGGAGGGGCGAGGCAGCTTACTGATATGGTCCGGCGCTTTGCAGATCGTCGCCGTATAGTGGCACTTCTTCGCTTGCGCCATGCACGAGTCACACAGCGGTTCGCGCTTGTCCACGAGCCCCGTGGCGTTGCCCAGCAGCCGCTGCCGCTGCAGCGCGGCCTCGCGCTCCGCCGTCCAGGGCAGCAGCTCCCGCCTCACCGGCGACGAGCCGCACCCGGACCCCGTCGCATCAGCCTCGGCCATAAACGGCGCCTGGTAGCACGACCGGGCGGTTGAGCGCTCCCAGATGCCGATGGCGGTGGCCAGCATGCGGTCGCGCTCCTGCGTCGAGTCGTAGTGGCTGTCTGTCACGGTGAAGACCACGTCGATGTACTCCTCGCCGGTGCCCAGCACGGTCGGCACGCGCTTGATGGCGAAGGTCTGCGTGCTGTCGCACGCCTTGGCGCCGTCCGGGCAGACCTTCTTCAGGCCGTCGCGGACCTGCTTGCGCAGGTCGGCGCCGCCGTTCTTGTTGTCCAGGTTGCCTATCTGCACCGTGTTGTTGGACAGCCACACCGCGAAGGTGTGCGCCGGCCTGGGCTTGGACGTGGAGGTGGGTGTGCATCCGTCCACGGAGGTGCATTTCTCCGGATCGGCGATGCCGCCCACGATGGTGCAGGCCTGGCAGTTGGATGTCCAGCTTGTGGTGGGGATGGTGATGGGGTTGGGCGCGTCGGTCGGCAGTGTCGTGTAGTCGCAGCTCTGGCTTTCTGCGGTCGCGTGTGGCAGGGTCAGCAGAGGCAGCGTGCTTGATCCGCACACACAACCTCGCGAGTTGATGCCCTGGTCGGGATCTTGGTTTTTCAGGAAGCATAATGGTTTGGACGGAGCAGTCGTGATGGGTCCGTTGTTGGCCGCAGTTGTTGTTGGGCCATGTGAGTGCGCAGCGAGAAAACTTGCGAGCGCAGACATACGAACTGTGCGTATATTGTGATGTCGTTTGTTAGCAAGCTGGATGCAGGTCGCGCCCGGAATGAAACAGTGATGTGTTTGTGGACTTACGGATGTCGCTGTCGTTACCGTCACCGCCGTCGTTGCTGTTATCGCCGTCATTGCTGTCGCCGCAGTCACCGCTGCCATCGCCGTCACCGCCGTCAGTGGCGTCACCATCATCCCTCTTTCCCGTCGTTAGCCCAGACAAGGCGCGCCACCACCGGCTCAGAACGTGGCGAGTGGCAAGACGAGTCCAAGGCTGCCACTCAGCTGTCTGTCCTCGCTCTGTCATTTCCACGCCTGCGGGACGCGGCTCTTCGAGGCGGCTGGCTGTTGCCACGATGGCTAGGCCATGGACTAACGCCCAGGACAGGCGTCCGAATCGCATGTTGGGACACCCACTTAACTCGGAAACAAGCTCGTTTCTGATCACTGTATACCTAGTAAGAGGCTGTTGTTTGCTTTCCAAAGACCGTGGTCAGAGATTGCTATGAGAGGCGTGGAGGAGATGATGACATGAGTAGCCACTCGGCAGCCAGCCACCTAGTGGGCGCCTTTACTTCATAAGGGCCCATGTCGCTGGTGCCGTTCAGTCCTCATTCCTGAGCAGTACTGGTGGCTGATTTGGCCGGAGGCATGTTTCAAGTAATTATGGGACATCAAGAAGTCTTGAAGGCGCAGAGACCCAGGCTTGTGCGACACATCGGCCAACAGAGAGCTGAGGTTCAGAAGTGGGTTGAACGGCCGGCCACGCCCAGTACTGGGAGTTGGGGGCGGACCCGAGCGGGTCATGAAAAGGTCATGTCGCCTACTTCCAAAACGTACATCTTCCAACTTGTGGTGTACTTTGCAGTTCACATGACGGCTAGCAGAGAACCTGACGACTCTCATCACCTCGTGGCCGGATGCGCCTGCCAACAGCAGGCCCAGGGGAAATTAGTCCGTCGAGTTGGCCCGACTCAGGGGTTTGGGGCCATAGCAGGTACCCCCCGTTTGCCCTCCTTAGGTACTGTAATTAATTTCTCCCACTAGACGATGCTGTCCTGCTTGCGCAAACTGGCCGTACTATCGGAAAGGAAAAATTAACTGTTGCAGAATAGAACCATGCCATCATCCATGGGCTGACCTTGCTCCGTGTGATGACTCCATACGGCAGGGCAAGTTTAACGACGCAATAGCCATCATAGATCCTCCGTGGCACGACAGCAGGTATGGGTATGGGATTGATGTTTTCATCCTATTTCCGGACCGGGACGACATTGCAGCCAACAGCATTCAGTTGGCGCGACATGCCTGGGATTGTCAGAGCTGATTACGCCATGCGGCGCAAACCGTCCCAACCAGATGACCCTGTCGCGAGGCCAACAATTGAGATGACCGACGCTGGTCTGCGGCGTTACACCCTTCTCCCCAAGTCGAAGGCTGTCAGGAGAAGGCTGTCATTTGACGGGAGTTAAAACCCGTCCCACCAGGCCTCCATTGCGCTGAACAGAGAACGTACTCAACTCCACGCATCGACGAGTTTCGGGTTTTCACCTCTACCTAACCGTTGTGCTGCAAAGTGCTCTTCCATCAGCCTCCCCTGCCTGGCCAGGTGCTCTGCCAGTGCTTGAACATTCCCTGAACTTGAGGTTTGGAACTAAACTTTGCACCGCACACGAAGTTTACCAGGCAGCCCGCAACGCCCCAGAATGCCGCGCACTACGCGAAGGCGAAATGCGGTGTACAAACAGCTATGCACCGCCATCCAGGCCGACAACGCCGAGCAGATCGAGGCGCTTTTGGAGATGAAGAAGAACGCTCTGGATCCCGTCGATATGGACGACTTGCTCTGTCGTGCCGTGAACAGGAGCCACTTGGCGTCCGCCCGGTGCCTGCTGGAGCTCGGTGCCAACCCCAACGAAGCAGGTGACTTTTCCGCACCCAAGTGTCAGAGAGACCACCTGGTCGAGATGCTCCAGCTCCTTGTTGAGTTTGGTCTGGATCTGAAGCAGAAGGGACGCTCCATTCTGCTCGAGGTCATCGACCACCGCGATGCGCTGGACTGGCTGCTCGATCAAGGGGTTGACCCCAACGGGATTCAACGCGTCACGTCGCCCTGGGCCGAAACCCCCGCAAACCCCCAAACACGTCCATAGCCGTGCTCAACCTAGCTGCACGCATGTGCGATCCCGCACTCTTTGACCACCTCGTCGCTCGCGGCGCGGATGCAAAGCGTTGCCAGCCTCTGCAACCTGGCTGCCGCGAGCAAGGACCACGCCGCGAGCGCCGTCATGATTGCCCACCTGATGCAGCGATACGGCTACGACGTGAACGACGAAGACCACATGACCGGGGACCTCTTCCCACTTGACGACGCTAGCATCCGGGTGCTGAGAAGAGCGGTTGTAAGGGGTAACATGCCCGCCGCCGAGGTGCTGATCAAGCTTGGGGCGGACGCCACCGATGCTGTGGGGTTCGCCCTCGGTTCTCGCATACGCGCAACACCTAGGCGGCCGGCAATGTTGCGACTCCTGCTCGAGCATGGCGCCGACCCCACCAGAGCCGTGACTGGAGCTATCTTTGTCAGCTACCTCAGCGCCGCGAGACTGTGCTTCGACTTTGGAGCAGACCTATCCGTCGCTAAGCAGCACTTGTCGGACGGGAGGGAGGACGGTGGAAGCGACGTCAACCCTCTCACGTTGATTCTCTGCAATAAGTGGGAGTGAGTGTCGACTGCAGTGATGAAAGCTCAGCTGTCATTACTACGTGTAATCACCGCTGACACTGGAACAGGTCGAAACGGAGGAACCGGTCGAAACGGAGGAACAGGTCGAAACGGAGGACTGCTTTGGCGGAAGCAGACAGCAAAAGCAACAAACGCGCCGCCCGAAAGCCTCCAGCCCAGGATTACCGGGGCGAGAAGAAGCCTGCCACAGGTAGGGCTCGGCGACGTGGCAGGAGTGGACGATAGCTGCATATTCAGCGCACTCAATGACTTGACATGCCTTTATTTCCCTTGTGTCCATCTCCGAACATGAAAAGCCAGATGCTGCAAGTGACAACGATCTATGTGGATGGCTTGTGAAACGGTGGCTGCACCAACTTAGTAGCAGCACGATGATGGAGGACAGCGATTCTGGTCGGACTTTTGTCTGCTGTTCACATACATCAGGGCACATTTACACAGTGCACGACAGCTCGACAACACCTCCTCTTACAGTATGGCGCCGGCTGTGTCACCCTTGAAAATTCTGAACGACCGTTGGTCTAGCGGAGGCAACGCATCCTGCTTGGGGTGGTGTGAAAATATCACATCCAATTTGACGGCCAATTGCACAACCTCCATCTTAACCACGTGCACCTAGGTAGAGGTAGACACTCACTGGTCAAGAAACGAGAGGAAAACAAAAGGGAAACATCGAATTATTCTGTGTTCGTTCTCTGAGAAAAGGCAAAGGAGATGAGTAACGACGGATAATAAGAAAAATAAACATACGAGTGATAATAAGCAAAGGGAGAAAGCTCAATGGAGCATACAAACATGCAACAGAAACGGCCGAGGATGAATGAAACTGCCATGGTATACTTGTTGCTTCGGCCATGAGGTATCATCTCATCCATCCAGCCGTGGACCATGCTTTCTTGACCAAGTTACGGATGGCTGGTGCCTGATTGAACTCGAAGGTGAACGGTGCCCCTGCAGATCACCACATATTGGGTGTCAACTGCAAGAGAGCTGAACCAGGTTTATTAACCCTCCTCCAGACGGTGTCAGTGCAACGCCCAGATTATCGGGCGCAGAAAATGGTCCGTCAAGGCTGACATCGGGGGCTATCCTGCACCTGCATCCCCTTGACCCCCCCTGTATGTGTCGTCATTCCGCAACATTGTTCCCTCGGGCATCCCTCGGCTTGCCACGGCCATCCGCTGGAGCGACACACACTGCTGCCATAGGGTTGCGTTGGACCGACCTGGGGCCAAAGGCTGGGGTAGCGGGCCGAGAGGCAGAAGGTAACTACCGTGCGTAGATCGATGTAATAATACCTCAGCTATCGTTCACAGAGGCATACGATACGAGACCGGCATTCAGATTTTGGCGGCATGTTCCGAGGGTCTTGATGGCTGACTGCCTTTGTCTTGTGGACAGGTGCGTGGAACTGACAGGCCACGAATCCAGTCTTCGCTGGCTGGTGCATATAACTGGTGAAGAGGGCCAGCTTAGTAGACGCCCTGTAATGCTTTTTGATGACTACTCCATCGTCTGCTCCGGGCTACTCGCTTGTGTATCGCGATGGATTACAGTAAGATGGGATTTTCACAGTGTCGTGTATTCAGGGCTTGAGGTCACTCAACACCTTCCATCGCCCTTCTATTGTTGTGTATGTGTGTGGCCATGCCCCGTTTCAGATCCAAGTTCTGGACCTTAGGGCAGACACGGAATTGAGGTGGAGACTGGGCTTGTCGTCGGACCGTCTTTCCTGGAGGACTGTGCAGCCAAAGCACCGCTAAAAAATCTGGTGCCCGGCCGCCTTCCCACGTGTTGCCGCGCGGATGTGCAGCGTCCGCCAGAATCCGGGGTTAATTTGGGTAATCGGCCGCATTTGCCTCAAGGCGTGAGGCGCACGCCTCGCGTCCATGCCGGCCACGGCACATGTGACATCAGCGATGCTGTGTCCTGCACGGGTAACCTGCAAAGATACCAATTTCGTCTGAGATTGCATCCTCACGTCCTAATTGGGATGCCATGCAAGTGTGACTGCTATTCCAGACTCCCGGAGGCGGCATTTGCCCAGACGGCTCCCCGTCCCCAGATTCCCCACAAATGCGCCCCGGCAGATCCGTTTGGGGCGCGCTCCGCGGCGGCCGAACATGCCATCGTCATGCCAGGGACAGGCGATCTCATCGGGGAACAGTTGTTGTGCCTGTCTTGACAGGGCCCGGTATATGGCTTGCACCGTTTGAACGGGAACCTTGATTGTGCTACGCTCCGTGTCTAGATACAGACCCACTAGGCCAAGGGGTCGGTGGGTTTCCTTAACATGACACTCCGTCCTTCTGGATGACTACTTAGGTAGCATCAAAGATCAGATCGTTCCCGCGGGTCGCCCGGTTGTGGTTCGTCCCTGCTTCCGTCGGTGCTAGGGACCGTTGCGGCTCTGGGCAAGGGACCGCCCCAGTGACAGCGCAGCAAACGGTGCTTGCCTTGTCCTTGAAACCGTGACACCTTATTCCACGGCCCCACTGCCATCAGTCCTGCACCGTCTCGCTACCCGGGGCTTCGGGCGGTCTTTCCGATCGTTTCAAGCCTACTCTACAGGTCCTCCACCTTCACTTGATCAAGGATTTATGGACTTGAAAGGATTCACTCCTGGGTCGTCAGCCCGACCTTGTCTCTGTTCGGTCCAGCATCCTCACTGTCACATCCACACAACTTCATTCCTCTGCGAGAGGTCACAGCCGCGATGGATTCGAAGACCGAGTGGTCTCATCACGAAGACGCCCTCCCCGAGGGGGCGACCATCTCGGCATCGGCCTGGGACGACGCAGAGAAGGGCATCTACGACAACACACCGACACTACCGGTCCTTTCACCACCACCGACCGCACACATCGATGAGAAGAAGGAGCTTCAACTATCTCTAGCAAGCCCCAGCAGCGAGAAAACGGTTGCACCGCCGAGCCCACCTCAACGACCGGCCAAGAAGCAAGCAAAACGCAAAGCGAGCAGATGGGTGCTCTTTCAGCTGTGGTTCAACACGTACCGCAAGTTCTTCATCTTCGTCACCCTTCTTAACCTCACCGGCATCATCCTCGCCGCTGTCGGTCGCTTCCCCTACGCGGAGAACCATCTCGGCGCGCTGGTGCTCGGCAACCTACTTTGTGCGGTGCTCTTCCGGAACGAGCTGTTCCTCAGGTTTCTGTACCTGATCTCCATCTACGGACTTCGAGGTGTACGGCGCGACCCCCCCTCACCCCCTCAGGGGGCTACCCTTCAGTCCAGCTCATGAAAACTAACGGACCGGCACATGGAACAGTGGGCGCCTGTATGTGTCAAGCTCGCGGTGACTTCCATTCTTCAGCACGTCGGTGGCATCCACTCTGGCTGCGCGCTCTCCGGCGCCAGGTAATACAACAAAACTCCTCGCTCGGCCCAAGACCACGCAACTGACGAGGCTGACCGGCTCATTAGCTGGCTTGTTTACAAGGTTGTCGACATTATTATCTACCGCGCGACGCAGCATCCGGCCGTGATAGCCACGGGCATCATCACCAACGTTGCGGTCATCATCTCCATCTTGAGCGCATTCCCATGGGTCCGCAAGTCAGTGACACAAACACGGAGCGTTGAAGGGACCAACTGAGGCTGACGACTCGCCAGCAACTACCACAACGCATTCGAACGACACCAGTTTGTAACCCGAGGCGGTGCTACTCTGTCTGGGATATGTCCGCTGACCTGATAATTAGCCGCTTCATCGGTTGGCTTGGCCTCGCAGTAGGTACATCCCGCCACCGACGTAGGGAATAGTTTCAAGTGTTGACATTGACGTCTGCCAGTCCACCTGGATCTTTGTGGCCCTCGGCAACTCCTACGACATCAAGCGTGGCGAATGGCGAACCGACGCCAACTCGCTGCTCAGTGCGCAGGAGCTTTGGTTCGCGGTGTTCATGACGATCTTGTAAGCGCAACTCGAAAACGTGCCCAACGCAAGCAAACGACTGACACCTCTCAGCATCCTCATCCCCTGGTTGACTCTGAGAGAAGTCCCCGTTGAGGTCGAAATCGTAGGTCCTTGGCCACCCCCACATGCGTCACACATTCATGCCCCTGACACACAAACACAGCCGTCGCCAAAGGTGGCCATCCTCAAGTTCCGGCGCGGGATGCAGCAGGGGCTGCTGGGTCGCATCAGCCGCACGTCCATCATGGAATACCACGCCTTCGGCATCATCAGCGAGGGCCGACGATCCGGATGCCACTACATGATCTGCGGAGTGCAGGGTGACTTCACACGGTTAGTCATCATCCATCACACCCAACCCGCGCCCAGACATGCATCGGCTAGGGAAGCCGTTCGAAACTGACAGGGCCCGCTGGGATCACCAGGGACCTGGTTGCCAACCCGCCTAAAACGGTGTGGACCCGCGAGCTTAAATTCGGTACGTGTCATTTCTTTTTTCGTGCTTTCGATCTCCGTCTTACCTAAAACGGCACAGCCGCCAGTGTCGCAGTTACGTGGACAATGACTGACACGGGACGGAACAGCGGGTGTTGGGCACGCCTCAGCCATGTTTAAGCGAGGAATCCGCATCTGCACGGGAACCGGTATCGGGGCGGCCCTGTCCACTTGCATCCAGAGCCCGAATTGGTAGGTTCCGAGCGTTGCTCCTTTGGGCCTGAAACACATGGTTCCATCTGGGGAGCCCTGACTTGACTGACTTTGGTGTCCCGTCCCTAGGTTCCTGATTTGGATAGGCTCCGATCAAGAAAAGACATTCGGCCCGACGATCACCCGCCTTATTTACGACAACATCCCGCCCGAGCGCATGATCCTGTGGGACTCTAGGAAGCGGGGAGGGCGCCCGGACAGCGTGAAGCTACTGAAGGAGGTGTGGGACAGCTTCGGCGCCGAGGTCATCTTCATCACGTCCAACAAGCAGGGCAATGACGAGATGATGCAGGGCTGCCGCGAAGGTACGTCGCGGCTCGCTAGCCTCTGGGCACACTGACTTGGCCGCATCGGTGAGACGCTGACATCGGTCCTTATGTTCCAGCTGGGTTGCATTCCTTTGGGACTCTGTGGGTACGTCATTTACACCCGCGCTTACTGCTGCCCGCACAAAGGGAGCCATGGCTGACACTGCGGACAGGACTTTTGAGAGAGGGGCTGCATCGCAGGTCATCCGCCATGTTCGCCAGACCGACAATGGTGGGGAAGTCATATGACGGGAGGAAAATGGGTGTGGCATGGTCAACCGGCAAACGACCAACCCCGAACTCATGTGCGCTGCCTTGGGCCACAACCTCAAGCCCCTAGGCACAGACACAAACATCAAATTCATGTTGCATCTAGAGTTCTGATAGCATTGCGTTGGTAGACTTACATGGGTTCTCTTTTCTTTTCCCCGGAGGGGACCGACGCCGGTTCTCACGACGTCTTTCGAGTTCAGTGAGAGCGCCAAACACCCAGCAGCCGAAATGATCAACGGGGAGAGCTTCGATACCCCAACGGAGAAACAATTAAAGCAGGTCCATACTCTGGCCATGAGCTGATCTTGTCCGTTTGTTGTGAATGTTGATAACGAGTCGAGTCAATGGTTTTGCTCCTCCCCTCAAGTTTCCTCTTACATCCTCTCTCTTCTTTTGTACATTAAGTTATTATACGTTCAGTTTTGTTTCTCCTCACTTCTTCCTCCTTTTCCTCTTCTCTTCATGCTTGTTCTTCAACACTGACTGTCTTTTACCGTGATCGTGCGATTTCTTGCGTCTTCTCGTTTCTCACACCTAAGTCCGTCCCATCGATAATGTTATGCCATCCTTAGGATAGGGAAATTGTACGTGATGCCTTCTTCTGAGCTGAGTACAACCTCAAAGCGTCACAGGACATCCTCACTATCAAAAGTAAAACGAATCGCCGTGACCGTGGTAACCAGCGATGACTTTGCGGCCGATTCTCTGGAAATACGGCGCGGGATGCACCGCTGTCCACGGAACCAGACCGAATTGATGCAACCTCCAGGCCAGCTCACCCCTCGTATGCTTCTGATTGACGGTGTCCTGTTTTGATGATGCACACCCCCACGTTGGCGGTACCCTGGCCCGAAGTTACCGACATACCCACAGCCGCGGGGCCTTGCTGGAAACCGGGTTCGTTCTTTGCCTTGGCACAGCCCGTTGCAACGCTCTAGCATGATTGAGGGTCATGCAAGAGGTTACACTGGAATAAGGTTGTGAGAATCCAGCCATCCCGCTGTTGCATTCGATCTGGTGCTGCCTGACGTCATACAAGATCCTCACCTGGCATCTTCGGGACTGTGTGGTAAGTGCTCGTTCTCGGGTGGATGCTGGCTGGCTCCGAAGTCGTGCCACCGCAAGTTGAAGCAGTTGGATGTCTACCTTACGTGTAAATACAAAACGACAACTCTGCGTGTACTGCAGATATCTCTGTAGGCGTTGACAACATCAGGGGCGCTAACAGTCACTTTCTTTACGCACAAGCCTTGATATGGATTGTGTTCAAGTGTTTCGTTTCTCCCTCACCAGAATGGCAAGGTGTCGGCTTTGTAATACAGCCTAACAGAGCAGCGACCCTAATAAGGTGCCGCGATATTGGGAACAAAGTTGTTCGAATGCTGAGGAAACTGGAAAGCGTAGTACCCGGTGTGACTGGTTTGCAGTTGGGCCTTTTCAGTCCTCATTCGCCACAAATCGACTGGCTCATGATGTTGAAACTGTCATGACTCATCAGCCGGCTACGGGAACTCCAGCATATGTGACAGGCTTCCTCCAACTCACACAAGCATAGCAAGCCCCGAGGATGAGCTGGCTGCTTTTTTCTGAAAGGTGCGGTTGCTGACGGTGTTCATACCGACTTGGGATGATGAGGCCGTGTTTGCATGGCAGTTGCGTTAACAGGCCAGCTTGGCTTTTGACCTGGCATGCTGCTCACAGTTCATATTGATATACATGCTGTACTGACACTATAAAGTGGCTCACCGGGCCTCGGCTGGGTGCGAACTGAAGATGCAGTTGCATTACCCCATACTCTTACACAGACCTCTTTCCTTACACAGCCGCGCATTACCACTGGCAATACTCCCTTGCAATGCAAATGCACGCACCAACTTCAAACTCATAACCGCGGGACCCTGGAGTCATCGGCTTAAATCGCTGCCCAAATGAGATCCTGGAACAAATAGTTATCTACCTACGACCAGACAGCCGATTCCGTAACCGAGTTGCCGATCCATATCACGAACTTACACGACTATGCCTCGTCAATCGCCAAATTTGGTCGGTCACTACTGCAGGCCTGTACCATACTGTTCAAGTGTGTACAGCGCAGGGTCTGGTCAACATCCTGGATACTCTCATTCGGTTCCCAGACATTTGACCACTGATACAATCGTTCTCCACGGAATGCTTATGCGACTCAGCATCAGTCCGTGCCTCCGACCTTGATAGCATCATAAGTAAGGCTCATTGTCGTTCTTTTCCAGCAGCAGGAGGTGATCAAAGGTCAGGAACAGCTGGGAGAATGGTTGGTGGATAGTGCACAGGACGGCCTGCCCGTTGTCTGCGAGCTTGCGGGGGAGCTGAAATATTGACCAGGCGGTTTGGCTATCGAGACCGGAGGTGGGCTCGTCTGTGAAAAGAGTCAACGTTTGGCAAATGTAGTGCGGCCACATGGACGAGGTACTGACCCAGAAACACCAGCAACTGGGGTCTTGCCACCATCCCCACCGCGATGCTGAGGCATTTGCGCTGCTCCACATTGAGTCCCTCGCTATTGAGGTTGGTAGATGTAAGATTTAGGCGTCCGGAATGGGGGGTGTCCGGAATGGGGGGTACTCGACTTACACCCGTCAAGTCCCTATCTACGAAACAGTACATTCGAGGTTCCATTGAATCTCGTATTACCCGCCTTGGACTAGTACAGCACCTGCTTTCCGCGCTGCAAAATTGTACTTGTACCCATCACCATCTTGCGGTGTTAGCATTGGCAAGTAATTTGTTCAGCACTCTTCGTGATCAATTGATAAGTTGTGAAATATCGGCTTTGTCGCTACCCGCAATCTTTCGGCTTCTTCCGTCCACGGGACGTGTGGCTGCACGCCTCACACCGCTCACAAGGAGCCAACAATGACAGGACCAGATGAGACAGGGGTGTACGGCCGCAACCTGCGTGTGTATCGTCCGTTGGCAAATCATGGTGGCCCGGCCGGAATTCCTCTCTAATGCGTCGCCGGTTTCCTACCACATTGGAGACGACTCCGCTAGCTAGAGAGTGTCGTCGACCGCGCCCTGAAAACCATGACTACAATGGAACGACGGTCGTCGAGTTGTGGAGTGAATACCTGTATACATGGGTCAACTTTGGGCTGTTGATACCACTCGAAGTTGAATGTGTTGTGTCCATGCGCCTGCTTGGGGCAACAGGTGGCCGCACGGTTTTAGGACGAATCCGGGGCTATTCAACCGGAACCAACACGAAGCAATGCAAAGTTCGTACCAAGGTAGGTACCGCGTATTGTTTTCCCACTGTGGTTATGGGTGCATCCCAACGGCTGTTGGTCCGCGCCCCGAATTCCACCGCTTCACCCCGCAACTTAATTGTCGAGCTCCCAAAGCCTGGGTACAAATTGCGTATCCAGTCCCTTACCCAGGGCTTCATAACCCATCGGGCCATCTGAAGCTACCCAGATAGCGGCCGCTGAACCCAGGAACACGCAGCCAGCGGTCGCCACCACGATGCTGTACATGTACATATTGGACTGCGCCAGCATCGTTCGAGGTGCAAACAACCCGTCGGAATTCGACCCGGCCGACAACTCTCCCCGAGTCAACTTCGCAGTGCTGCACGCCGTGCTGGTAACCGGTGCTGCCGGACTGGTCGCGACCTACGTCTTTCTCTGGGCCCTGTTGCATTTAACACAAGATGTCCGAGAGCCGCCTCTGCTATCAACCGCTATTCCGTTTCTCAGTCCCGTCATCGGCGCGGTGAGATGGAGTATGGAATGTTATACACACATGAGGTATGCCGCTCCACAGTGGGCCACGCCAACACCTCTAATATGACGCACGATCACAGGGACAAATATCCCAACACGCCCATTTACACCTTGCGTTTCCCCGCCGGCCTCCGCATCTACGTGGTCAATTCCACCAGCCTCATCCCCATCGTCCAACGGCAATGGCGCACGCTCCTCTTCCCACCTGTCACCACCTGGGCGTGCGATGTTGTCCTGGGAGGCAGCAAGAAAGCGCTCAACATTATCCGGGCGGACATGGCTAGCGATACGGGCTTTCTGCACGCCTTCATCAAAACCATTCACCCGGCCCTGTCCCGCGGGGCCGCGCTGGACGAGCTAAATGGCACTGCGTTTGAGGTCTTGTCTAGGTCTCTCGATTCGGTGGTTGCTCAAGGGGTCAAGACCGTAGGCTTGTTCGAATGGTTGCGACACGAGCTGCTGATGGCTACGACGGACAGCGTCTATGGTCCGCATAATCCTCTGCGAGACGCATCGATGGAGGCAGACTGGCAGTAAGTCGTCCGTATGACGTCTTCGTACTAACTTTGCTAATCTCACTGCAACGTCTAGGAAATTCCACCCATCCATCATGTTCCTGATGCTTAACATCCTACCCTCCTGGGTTTTCCGTGGCGCTCTGGCAGCACGCAACAGACTGGCCCACGCATTTCTCCGCTACCACACCTAGGGCCACTACCAGGAGGGCTCGGAGTACGTCCAGCGTTGGACGGAGCACTTCGTCGACCGCGGAATCGGACCGGTCGACATCTCACGTTTCCACATCGGCAGCCTGTTTGCCCTCTCCGCCAACACCATTCCCACGGCGTTCTGGACCATTCACAGCATCGTCTCGGACCCGCAAATGGTGAGGGGATGCCGCGAGGAGCTCGAACTTGTGGTGACGGTTGAGGCGACTGACAGCGGAGCACAAGTGTGCACCGTTCACGCCGAGGCCATCAGGAACAGCTGTCCCCTACTGGTCTCCACCTTCCAGGAGGTGCTTCGCGTGCACGGCATGGCAAATTCAGTGCGTCTCGTGAACGAGGACCATATGCTAGATGGGAAGTACCTGCTCAAGAGGGGTGGCCTGGTCATGATACCGGCTCGAGTGCAGCACCGGCTGCAGGAGGTTTGGGGAAACAATGTGGAAGAGTTCGATCATCGGAGGTTCATCAAGCAGCCCGGCGAGGCACGTCCAAATCCGGTGGCTTTCCGCGGGTTTGGTGGCGGCACGACCCTGTGTCCGGGCAGGCACTTTGCGGCGACCAAGATCCTGGTCTTCACGGCCATGCTGCTGTTGCGGTTCGACATCGAACATGTCGGTGGCGGGAAGTGGATGAAGCCCACTACGGCTAAGTCGTCACAGGCGGAGGCCATGGAGCAGCCTGATTGTGACGTTCAGGTTGAGTTGCGGCCTCGGGCGGGGGCAGAGCGGAAGTGGCGGGTTTCTCTTGGGGGCGGAAGACAGGCTGCGTTGGTTGCTGAAGACATGTAATGTAGGCGGTTGTCAGTTGTGGCTTCAGGCGGACTCGCAAACGGGGAGGGGCCTATGATGTTGTCTGGTGTCTTGTTTTGCAGTTAAGCTGTACGCAATAGTTAGCTTAGGATGACAGCCAAACGAATGTCGTTGGCTGGAGCGTTGAGATCAAACTTAGAAACACCTCCCCACCCCCCCCCCCCTCAGCCCTCCCCCCGGTTAAAGCGGGGCTTCAGTGTAGCCATGAGACTTGCAGGCCGATCAAACATGTCTGGCGCTTCCGAGCCTCGGCTCGCCCCAGCGCGTCAGCATGAGAGCGATTCAATTGCTCGCGCCTACAAACATATGCATGTGGCAGCACTAAGCTCCAGTGTCCCCGAAGTCTCTACTCCGTAACCGTGCAGCGGCGGATGCGTTCTTCGTTGCAGAGAGAGTTGCGTAGAAGGATCCGGCCAATCAAAGCGGATATCACGACCACCGCATCCCCGAACGGGCAAGCCGTGAGTGGCTTGATGCCAGAGCTTAGGAGACGCTCACGCTGCGGCAAAGTCGACTTGAGGTAAGGTAGTCACTGCAATGAGCGAGTTTTCCTCGTCGGGCGCGATTAAGCTTATTCATCCCATGTGTGGCGCCGTGGGTGCAGCGGGAATTCTCAATATCCATGCACGACCACGCGGTAATCTCCCACAAGCAGCGAAAGGAGGCTGACGTTATGCCCGAAAAGGCTCAGTCTTTCTTCCAAAACTGATGCCTAGAGTGGAGTGAGGCCACTACTTGCCCCTGGAACTTTGCTGCTATTGGGCCGCTCGTAGATATCCACAGCCAAATCCCACCCCAAGCGCAAACCAGGGCGCGATACCGAGGCCTTCACGATGGCCTCGTGGGGCAATTGCCCCGGCCCGTGGGCTTGGGATCCTCCACAGTGGATCACCTCATCGGCGAATCTAAGAATAAGGTGGGGAGGCAGCAAGCAAGGCGAAGCCAGCTGAAGGGGCGAACAAAGGCGCCATCAGTCAGACATACTCGGGACGAGATACCTCGATGGCAGAGCAGTGGTAGTATTTCTTCACGCCGATTCCTCCCAGTCCCCAATCAACATGCGCACCGATTGAACACGGCTCGGACTTTGGCTCGGACCTCTGCGCTCTCTTTCCTCCACCCAAGAGCCGCGCATCTGAGACCAGAACACCATGGTTCGTCTCGCGCTCCTGGCAGCGTTGCTGTCCAGCGCCCACCTCGGCGCCGTGATCGCGTCGCCCGCGCCGAAGAAGCCCGACGACGACTCGGGCCGCAAGCGTGATAAGACCAGCTTCTGGTACGCAAATATCGATCACACAAGCGCGAATGTTCGCGGCTACGCCCCGGACCTGGACAACGACTATGTCTACGAGGTTTACCGCTCCGTTGCGCCTGGCGATGGCGCTGGCATCCAAGCTGCGATTAACGCGGCGACCAACGGAGCTACCCGACATGGACAGTGGTTGGCGTCTCAGCCCAGGGTACGATATCCACAGCATCAGGTTGCGCTCGTTGCGCGCTGACACGCCCATAGGTTGTCTACATCCCGCCGGGCGAGTACGTCGTCAACCAGACCATCCTCATGAACACCGACACCATCATTATGGGAGATGCCACGAACGTGAGTTGTCCGCATACCACACCACGAGGCTCCCAGCTGACCAGTGCTCCAGCCTCCGGTCATCAAAGCGGCGGCCAGTTTCCCTGGCACCGGGACCCTGTTCTCCGGCCAGGACCCGACGACAGGTGAGAAGGGCGAGCTGTCGTTTGCCGTCGCGCTCAAGAACATCGTGCTCGATACCACCGATGTCCCTGGCAACCAAGCGTTTACCGCGCTTTGGTGGGGCGTCGCGCAAGCTGCGCAGCTGCAGAACGTCAAGATCCGTATGCCTCGTTCGGTCAATGGCGTCGGGCACTCCGGGATGCGGCTGGGACGGGGCTCGACGCTGACTGTGGCGGATGTGCGCGTCGAGGGCGGCCAGGTAACGAGAACCCATTGAAAGGCCAGCTGTGAGCGAAGCTAACGCGTACAGAACGGCATCTGGCACAACGGCCATCAGCAGACTCTGTACAAGGGCATCTCGTTCTTCCAGAACACGGTCGGCCTGCTGATTGACGGCGGCAACACCATCAGCGTCGTCAGCTCGACCTTCGACACGGTTGGCACCTGCGTAATGAACACAGGCGGCTCTCCTTGGATTGCCCTCATCGACGCGAAGTCGATCAACTCGGGCGTCACTCTCAAGACCACGGTCTGGCCGTCCTACCTCATCGAGAACCTCGACAAGGACACGCTCGACAGCGACATTGCCCAAGGGCCCGGCACCTACGTCTTCAAGGCGCAGTCCCATGTCGCCCAGCTCTCGTATGGCAACACCGTCGATTCCAACCCAATCTACGCCCCCATCACCTCGTCGTCCCTCGACCGCCCGGTGGCTCTCGCTCCCTCCGGCCGCTACCCGGCCATCCCCGCGCCCAACTACGCCACCAACCCCGTCTCCGACTTCCTCAACATCAAAGACCCCGCCCAAAACGGCGGCCACAAGATCCTCGGCGACCACAGCATCGACGAATCCGGCGCGCTGAACGCCATCCTCCAAAAAGCCGCCAACGAGCGCAAGATCGCCTACTTCCCCTTCGGCAAGTACCGCGTCGACTCGACCCTCACCATCCCACCGGGCAGCCGGATCGTCGGCGAAGCGTGGGCGACCATCTCCGGCTCGGGCACCTTCTTCAGCGACGCGTCCAACCCCAAGCCCGTCGTGCAGATCGGCACCCCGGGCGCCACGGGCATCGCCCAGATCCAGGACATGCGCTTCACTGTTAGCGAGTCCCTGCCCGGCGCCATCATCGTGCAGGTCCACCTCGCCGGCCCCAAGCCCGGCGACGTGGCGCTCTGGAACAGCCTGATCACGGTCGGCGGCACGCGCGGCGCCGACGCGCTGACGGCCAACTGCCGCGACGCGTCCAACCAGTGCAGGGCCGCCTTCCTGGGGCTGCACCTGGCGCCGACGTCGTCTGCGTACGTCGAGAACGTGTGGAACTGGGTGGCTGACCACACGACGGAGGACTTTGACGGCGGGAATTCCTTCGCTGCCGGGCGTGGTGCGCTGGTTGAGGCGACAAAGGGCACGTGGCTGCATGGCCTTGGGTCGGAGCACTGGTGGCTGTACCAGCTGAACCTGCGGAAAGCCGAGAATGTGATGGTCAGCTTGCTGCAGAGCGAGACCAACTACGACCAGGGCGACAACAACCCCGTGGTGGTGCCCGCGCCGTGGACGGTGGATAAGAATGGCTGGGGGGATCCGGACTTTGCGTGGTGCGGCGCGGCGGACAAGCGATGCCGCATGGGCGCGGCAAACTTTGTGAATGGGGGGAAGAATCTCCATACCTATGCCTCGGCGTCGTGGGTGTTCTTCAGCGGGCCAAATTACCAGGGCTGCTCGGGCGACTGCCAGACGAATATGCATGTCGTGCAGGAGACGCCGGTGGGATTGCAGGCGTTTGGCCTGTGCAGCAAGGATACGACTGCTGGGCTGCGGCTGGCAAATGGGACGCAGGTTCTGACTGCGAATGGGTTTACGGGGTCGTGGGGAGGTGACGTCGGGAGGTATACCCCGTAGGAGACGGGAGGAAAAGAAGTTAGAGGGCCCAGTTAAGGGTGCGGAGGAATGGAATTGAACCTCCCAACCTTAGCAGACTACTTGGTCCGTGACAGGCGGTAACATGCACAATAATAACAACACACTAAAAATTGATCAACCCGCACACCGATGCTTTACAGGAGCTTAATATATTGCGCCCCATGAATCTTTCACCGCTTCGGTGGCATGTCCGCGAGTCCCGGTTCCTTGATCACAAGTTTCCACGATACCCGTCGGGGTACTTGTCTACCAGTTGGCTGATCCCGTCGATGACCCTGGATATTGTATGAGCTTGCTGGTGAACACGCCTTAAAGTGGTGGCTTACATTTGGAGGTACTCCTGCTTGTCAGGGAAGAGAGTGGCTGCGTGCAGGTTAAATTTCCTAACCCAGATCAGTTCAGATTTCACAAAATCACTGGACATACCATATGCAACCAATGTCGGTACTCACAGCTCATAGAGCACCAGGCGGTCATCATAGTCGTCCTTCGGTTCTGTCCGTGCGATCCGCGTGTGATATGCGTCAAAGTATGTCTGTCCGAAGCGGTTCCTGACCGGCCGCCAGTTTCCGAGTTCGTCTGGTTCCCATGTCTGTCAACGCATGTTACCGGCAACCGAAGGTCACGAATCTGGCCGTATCTTACACTCATTGTGTACCCAGAAACTAGCAGGGTCGAAGACGATGCCCTGTCCCGTTGCCTTGACGACGGCGGCATTGCCGCACCACAAGTCGCCGTGCACCAAAGATGGCTTTATTTTCCGTCCGTTGCTTTCCATCGGGCGCAGCAGCCTGGGAATGACCTTCTCAAAAAGGGCGGGCATCAATGCCTCCAGCTCAGCACTAGGGCCCGCCCTCTCATTGCGGATGCTCAATACGTGGCGCAGTCCGTTGGCAAAGCATGCCTCCCATGTGCCACACCACGTGTTGTCTTGCGGTATGTCCCCGTTGTATGTGGTGTAGTGAAAGCCGAACTTCCCCTCCGGGGGCTGGTGGCTGGAATGCAGTCGGGCGAGCTGTTCGCAGAAAGACTCGGGGTCCGGCAGGCCATCTCCAAATTCAAAATACTCGCACACATAGAAATGGGTATTCAGGTCGTCCTGAAAGCTCACCCAAGCTATGGGCTTGGGGCAGAAATCTGGTGTGACGGCGTGAATGGCCGAGGTTGCCTCGAACTCGCCCTTGAGTGCCTCGCGTCCATGGTGGCCCGTAGAAACCTGGAATCACGGTCAGGGGCACAGGTATTTGCATTGGGATATGTTTTGTCTTTTCAGGAGGCAAACTTTCACAAAGTACGACTTCTCGTTACCAGCAATCCGAACTCGAAGACGTGTGGCTTTGGCCCAAGGCGATTCGTGGACCTTTTCAAGTTCTAGGACGCTTTCGACATGTGGTAGAGCTTTCCAGCTTCATCATGTAAGCTCGATATAAACAGCCATCAGCGAAAGTGAGCCTGAGACTTGCCATTGAGCAAAGCAGAGTCGATTGGCAACTCCATTTGCCACGCGTCTTCCCGGCATCAAATGGGCATGGGCCTTTGGACGATGGGACGCACCTCCAGGCTGGTTTGTTGGGGAGTAGCGGTGAAGGTGCCCGTCTGTTGAGCAAAAGTCCACGGGTATGTCCATCTACGCTGTGCTGTGCAAGATCATTGTGATTCTTAGTTCTCAACGCCTTGGGTACCGTACTCAGACCGTCAAATGCGGGGTACGGTTGGTTGGTTGGTTCCAGTCTCTTGTCAGCCCACGACCATACCGCCGAACACGTGGATTCCGGTTGGGACTATAGGTACCACCCCGCGAGATTAACCGCGGCAGCTGTTACGAAGGGCTGAATGTTCCTTGGCTTGATGTTCCTGTATAACGTTAGGTACCTAGTCTACGATGTGATGACATGTTGAGTTTAGAGTAGTACAAGCCTCCCCAAGTGGCCAGCTACCGTGGCCAGCTACCGTGACAAGTTCTTTGTCGCCCTTAAGGCTAGGCAAACCCCAGCCCTCGTTCAATTGACATCCGAGGACAACCAACAAGACGGGAATTGCATAGCAACTTCTGAGCATGGCGAAGATGAAAATAAAGTCTTGAATAGCGATTACGTTAAGCCTGTAATCTACTGCGTGACAATTGCCGAAGGAACAAAGCCGACTCGGACTTGTTAGCCTCTACATAACTACCCGACGCGGCACAATTGAGCGACGAACCTCGTTGAATCTCACCACCAATTCATGTTCACCAAGGATATGTGCATAAACGGCTCAATTGATGAAATGTGTGCATGTCCATCATCCATTTCATAACTTCCAGGTTACGTTACTTCCTTTGAGCCCGGGTGTTCATCTTAACGATGAAACAACTTCGACTTCTAATCATTTCGCTCTCTGTACCCAGTACAAAGCGAGAGACGCCGTAAACCGGGGCGTGGTATTTCATAACTAGGTAGAAAATAAACCATGGCTGGGATCAATGAAGAAACCCTTGTGTGGCTGTTGTCGCCTGTCCCCGTTAACCGAAATAATCATGTGGACGAGATAGAGACTGCGGTGTATGAATTGAGATGAAGCACCCTAACGCGTAAAATTGATAGTAGAACCTTGCGTTGAACCATTGCTTCCAGTAGCCCTGGAAGCTAAAATTCTGCTCGATGTAACCATAAAAGCGCAGGGCGATCTTAACGACACCACTGTCATCGGCGACGAGGAAGAAACGCAATATAGAAAACCAACCCTGAAGCATCGAATGTAAACTCAACGCAGTCCCAAGCCTGTTAACTCAACCAGTCCCAAGCCTATCAACCTCAACGCAGTCTCGAGCCTGTTAACTCAACGCTGGTGCAAACCTCAGTCATTCCCGACTGCACACCGTTCGCCCAGGCTGAACCATTTTACGCCCCATATCCATGTCCGGTGTCATTGCTGCTGGCCAATAGGGTAGAACAAACCGACACCTATGTCACACGACTTTCTTGATGCACCAGCCTCTACGAGGCCGAGCTCTCTCTCTTGATCTCCGAACCACGCCTGTTAAAAAGACCTTGTCTGCCCCTGCTCCTACTACATTTGAGCCCCCTCATTGGGCCATGGGCCCACCCACGGGGGAGGCTGATGCCGAGGGGTTCGTATGCGTTACCTGCGGTCGGCGAGGCGGTTGAGCCCGTTAGCGGCCACTTCGCTGGAACGACTGGCGGCGGCAAGGTTGTGGGAGAGATTGGAACGGCAGGTTGCTGAACGGGAGGAACGCACGTTTGGACCGAGCTGCTCGTCGCCGTGGATGTGCAGAGGGCCGGAGCCAAGTGATTGGTATTGACAGGCTTCTCGGCTGCCTCCAACCGCGACAACAGGTTACCAATTCTAGTCATCACCGACTGGTTAACCTCAAGCTTGACGATTGCGGTCTCGACCACTTCAACAAGCTGGTTCATTGCGCTCCTGTGCTCCTCAACCAGCTCCGTCACTGCGTTCCGGTGATTCTCCAGCCGCTCGGCCACTTCCTTGTTCGCAGCTTGGTTGCCGGCTCTTTCCGCGTCCATGTTGCTGATAACCGTCTACAATGGGCCCGCAACCTGTTGCTGAAGAAGATTCACAGCTCTTTCCACCCTCTTCATCCCACGGCTGGAGGTTTCAGGTCGTTTGACAGCGGACCGCGCTCCGCCATCAGCAGCTTGCGCATCCATAGTACGAGGCTCTGCACTCGCGTCGGGCGCACCGGTAGACCAAGCGGATGAGATGGTATCGATGCGGTGCTTAAGCTCTCGGACACTTCCGCTCAAACTCGTGGACGTCTCCTCAAGTCGGTTAACGGCGTCGTCAACGTCTGACTCCACACCCCCATCTGTATCCTTTCGTGAAGGGACGGAGTACAGAGTTTCCATTCCCATGCCGATAAGCTGGTCCATAATCGTGGGATTTACCCTCCCGCCAGGGTTGCAGTACCGCATTGCTAGAAACTCCGCATTCTCCATCAGGAATGGCAAGGGCTTGTTGTTCACCGACGCCTCAACATTGGCAGCAACCTGGTCCTTCACGGTACGCAGACGGAGATTGTTGCTGAAGGTCGACTTGCTAGCATTGCTGACGCCGGTGTAGTACGCCTCCATGTGCTTGACGACGTTGACAAACAAGGCACGGCCATGACCGCACTGTGCGCGAGCACGAGCAATTGCCTCGTCCTCCGGGCCGATGGCGTAGTCTTTCACTCCTCGGGATGCGCGAAGTAATGTGGTGACACCTCGTCACTGCCGTCGGGGCCGAGGGCCAAAGCTACTTCGTGTTGACGCCGCTTTGCAGCGTGTGGTCTTCCCTTTTTCACCGGAGGCTCCATGAGCAGGTCTTCGTCGTCTCCCTCGTTATCGCTGCTGTTGGAGTCGACGAGGGAGTGAACCGCCGACTTCGTGTTTCCACTTAACGAGATGCAAGCGCTGTGAGCACCGCTGCCACGTTCAATGCCCTGTTTCGCTATGTTAGTAACTAAGTTCTTGGTTGATCAGGCATTGGCGTTGCAACTTGCCATAGGGCTGACGCTTGGCGCGTCCTCCATCGAGATATCGGTCACGTTTCCGCCGCTCATGACTGTTTTTGATGTCTGGTAGGGAAGTAATGCGGCAACGAGCTTGTGGTTCGTACAGACGCCCTGGTCGCTCGCTGCAGCGATTACTGACCGCAGTTGGGTGAAGTCGCGAGAATGAACGGTCAACGTCTTGCGATTAGACTCGGTGCGATCAATGGGCGAAGGTGATGTTGCTAGAGGCAATTGTCTTACGCGCAGATTAGCGGTGCGTTCAGGCGGTAGTGTGTTGTGGTGGGTGGAAAAGTTGAAGTGGTTGTTGCTTTGAAGGTGGAGGAATGGGTTGGGGGGGACCGCGTAGGTGGAGGAAAGGGTAGCTGCCGGGTTTAGAACGGTCCGGGAAGAAGTGTAGGTGAGGTTGCTAGAGCTTTTGGCAGGAACTGAAATAGTTGTAGTAGTAATAGCTGCGAAGAAGGTTTCAGAAGGCACCATTAACTATGAAGCTGAGAGTTTTCAATCTCTCATCCAATGTTGGGGAGCGTGTACTGGAAGGAGTGGAGGTGAGGGGGGAGATAAAGTTAAAAAAAAAAAAAATTTAGGGGGAGGAAAAGCATAGAATCCTCTCGATAAATAGACATGACGAACCAGAGTTTATAAGAACGGGCCTACTAGTAGATTAACAAATGACATGTTTAGGCAAGCGTCGTCTCGACGTCGGTTGCATCTTATCTTAAGGTTTGTGCTATCTATTTTGCCGTACTAAACCGCGGTAACTGTATAGGTGTTGTTGTGTCGCTGTTAGCTCAAGACATTGCCAACGACGTATGTACGTGGTAGTATTCATATCAACTCAGCGTCCTGGAAGAAACTATATGGAGTACTAGCTGCAAGGGAGACCCCCCTAGTGACAACAATGGGTCGATGGCGGCGCAGCTACACGCAGGCCCAGGACGAGCGCAATCTGGAAACTTGTTTCTAAAGATATAACTCCAAGTCCGCACAGCTAGTTGGCAATACAGCTCTATAGAAAATCCAACGTCTGTGATGATGGTCAATCTGTCTGACAGAGAGGACTTTTTGACACCGTCAGAAGCACTGTAATAACCTTGACACATCTTGTTTGTCGCTATGGTTGTGCCCATCCGTAGCCATGGAAATTTGGGGGGCTCTGGAACCGAGCAGTCTGGAACAACTGAATTGACGCCAACAACGGCTAATGTAACACCCCCGCAATCTATGCCGGCAGTTTGGGCACCATCCAACGTTGAGAAACACAATTTATGCGGTGTAATACGATTCGTGCGCCTGTGTGTTAGTCCCGGTATCCAGGCTAATTTAAATTGCTGAGGCTGTGCTCCAGCAGACGTCGGCTGGACTCGAGTCCACCAACGTCAGCACAGAACATTGCTGTCCCACAGGATGCATATCAATTGTGACGATAAGCCGGTATGTATTGTGAGTATTGCTCAAGCTTAGCTTTTTCACCTACCATGTCGCATTTGGCCCTATGTACAAGGATGACTTGACACGTTGCCCCCCCCCTTTCCCCCCTGAAGCGACTCCTGAGGACGACTGCTTAAGAGAACTGTGACCAGAACTCCCAGGTGTTCGTTGGTGCAAAGATCTATGTGAGGTCGTTGTCAGCTCTGGTGTTTGAACTTGGTGTGGGCGGGATGCCGGTCGGGAGGACAGGAAGTGTCCCGGAAGCCGCTGAGAGACTCCTGAACCGAAACTTGATAAAACTGCACGCCAGAGTCAACCTACGTGGCCAGACGAGTCCCTTTGGCTCGGATTATGATCGCCATTATGAATTACCCATGTGAGCTGCTCGATGTCAGCTGTTTGTCTGGAGGTCTGGGGGCGGAGGCTGCGGGTTGTTGGGGGGGGGGGGGGGGTTGACACTGGGGAGCGGAGCATACCGGGTAACCCGTCTTGCAGCCCTTGTAAACTGTCTTGGTGGGGTTGTTTCCGCTCGGTTGGGGCTCGGGCGAGACAGCGGTGCAGCCGTTGTTCTTGACGAAGCGGTCGCGCAGCTGGCGGCCGTTGGACACGTTGAGAACCGAGTCGGAGGTGCCGTGCTGGGCGTAGTAGGGGACGGGGTCGTTGCCACCGGTGCAACCGCTGAGAACGGCGCCCGAGATAACGGCGACAGCGCGGAGCTTGCTGGCGCGGTTGCACGCCAGGCTGTAGGTCATGCCGGCGCCCCAGCTGAAGCCGGTCGAGAAACGCAGGTTGGTGTCGGTGCAGAGGTTTCCCTCAACGGCCTCGACCAGCTGGTCAAAGAAGGTGGTGTCCTCTCCGCCATTGTTGGCCCAGCCGTTGTTCAGCCCGTTAGGAACAACGAAGATCATGCTGTTGTTTGCCAGCGGCGGCAGACCGTAGTAGGAAGAGACGCCGCCCTGGTTGATGTTCTCGCCGTTCACGATCTTCTGAGCAGTGCTGCCACGCTCATGCCACAGGTACGCAATACGATAGGGGTGCGAAGAATCGTAGTGGTCTGGCAGCCTGACGAAGTACTGGCGCTGCTTGCCGTTCACCGTCATGGTATACTGCTGCCCGGTCTTGTAGGTTGCGGTCTTGCCGCAGCCGGCAGACTTGTCGGCCGCGACGCCACCCAGCCAACTCATGGCAAGCAGGCCTGCGGCCAAGAGGGAACTTGAGGTGAGCTGCATTGTTGCGTGTGGTCGCGCTGATGTTGTGTGTATGGCATGAGGCGTCCGGCAGCGTGCAGAGTCCAGTGAGGCAGGCCACGAGCGTCGTCAAGCCCCTTTATACAGCGAACACGGCTCTCCAACCCACATACCCCCGTGCACCCGTGTTGACATAGATCGACATGCCCAGAAGGAGGCGCGCGAATCGGGTGAAATCTGGGGTAACAAACGGAAGCTGGTCACTCCGCACATACCAGGACGGTTGTCCGCATGGACAGACCTTATCTGAGCATCTTGGTTCATTTGTCGAGTGCCTTGGCGACCAAGTACCTGTTTCACCTTTCGTCGGCTCCAATTCGTGCGGCTCCCCCGCTGCGTTCGGAGCTGACCAGGGGCATCCACCTGTTTTGTTATACCCAGCCGGGCGATCTCCCAGAGTTGGCCAGTCCGACCGAAAAGGGGGAAGATCCCGCCCCATTCCGGGAAACCGTTGAAAGGGCTCCGGCTGGGCAGAAACGGCAAGCGGGAGCAGAACCAGGGGATGCACTGATACGAACGCAGCAGCACAGGTACGGAGTACACAGTACGGTTCTCGGCATCGCTTTCAGGTTCGTTCACTTCGAGAATGCCGGGCTCGTACTGGGGTCCTGTCGGTGCCCAGCGTTTCCAAGACGGCGCCCAGCAACTTAGCCCATCCACCCCGACGCAAAAGGGAATCAACAGAACTGCCGAACCTGTGTGTCATTGAGTCAATCTGTCTGGAACTGCTTGAAGGCCACGGACCGTCACCGGTACTTGTACGTTCCCGGTGGTTTGAATGGGCGCTCCGTTGCCAAGTAACTCGAGTTGTTCCTTTCGCCCGCTGCCGTTCTCTTGATCCAACTTACCTCTCCAAACTCAACGAATAGAAGGGCATTGTTTCCAGCGTAGGATTACCGCGGCGATGTCATGTTGGTTAATCTCATGTTTGGGCTCAGGCGACAGCAAAAGGTGCCTCGCCTGACCGTGAGCGCAACCTTCGATACAGCAGTAAACCTTCTAGACGCGTGCCATGTGGATGCCACGCGATGGACTACGGGTCGTTTAGTGCTGTGACCAGCACGGAACAAGCTCAGTGTGGGACTGCCCAGTCGGATGTAGCCAGATGTTTGGGTGAGGTAGCCAGGAACTCGGGCACGAGGTTGACCATACCACGCCGTACAGAGCCAGGGGTGGCGCCGCCAAGACCTGCGATATAAGCAGGACCAAGCAATGATGTGAGGGGTTCGATAAGCCGAGGGACCATGTCTGCAATCATCCACAGCGGCAGATGCTCAAGGAGGGCCAACAAGCTTGGCGACTCGGCATGGCTACATATGAACGCAGCCAAGCCTCGAGCCGCATAGTCGTTACCAAGACGCCCAACCTTGCCTGCCAGTTATCCTGACTCGAACTTCGGGCTCAACGGCTTAGCCGTGGAACGAGGTATGAGTCTGCGTCGTGACTGGACTTCCTGACTGAACTCACAATCGCCTGGCTTGGACAGGATCGCAACATCAAGCAGCATTGTGACCTGCCATGACCACACTCCCACGCGTGGACCAGTGTCCATGCTTGGAACCCCACTGACTTCAGTCCTGTCACTTTGCAGCAATGTGGTAGCATTGAGCGCCGCAGGCGGGGCCCGAGGCGACGGGATGTGCTCGGCTAATCCTGCTGGCACGAAATTCTCCGCAGACACCCTGGGTTCTTTCATTTATTTCCCTACCGATCCCTCCAATCCGCGTGCGCCAGCAGGCAGTCCGCAGCGCCTCTGAAAAGGAAGCCGCCGCAACATTTCCCCAGACGGGAGCGACCAACTGCATCCAGTCCGGGTTCCCAGACGCTGTTCTTGTGTCCCGCCATCCAATCGGAAAAATCACAGACTGCACTACGCTGTACATGTAGTACGCCCTTGGGGGATCGCAACTCTGATTTGGCTGTGCCTTGCGTAGACAACCAAGTAACCAACAATCTGGAAGCTATAGTTCCAGCCTAGGGAATAAGTACATGGCTGTAGACAACAAGGTCTGGAGTGTTGCCACTCGCATTTCTGTCAACTGAATGTTTGTAAACTCAACTACCCTGGGTCCGAGAATGAAGCTTTTGAGGCACAAAGATCTAAGCCAGGCGTTTACGTGTAGTTAGTGGTAGAGGATATAGAGGTCCCGCCCACCCTTCTCCCGCAGCCTCCACCCCCCCAAACCTCAACACAAACAGCTGACATCGATATAAAACAAAGCTCACATGTGTAATTCAACCGTCCAGCTGTGACCACGACCGACATTGACGAGTATCTCCAGCTGACCGACTATGAATTCAAGAAAGCCCTGCATATGGATGGACTCGAGATACATTTTGTGGAAGGACCGGAGTGAAGATGTTTTTGACAAAGCTGAACGCGATGAAGGAGCCGTGAGCTTTCTGGACAGCCCCGACGTTCTCGTTGGGCTCTCTCTGGACGGTAAAGGACATATCGGAGCTAGGCGCTGAGGATACAGATTTTCTGCTCATGGTGCTTCCCTCTACCCATCCGAGGGAAATATTAACGAGCAAGGCAATCACAGCGCCCTCTGGATCGACAAGTGCCTCGTATCAATAAGAAGAAACTGAACTCCATTCACCTTGACCAACCACTTGGTTCGAAAGTAAGACGGCACTGGGTCACTGGAGCCAATTGCAATCACCATACAGGAGGACGCAAATTTGTATTTAGAGGACTGCGAGGGGATATATTCAACATCTGTCCACATGTGCCAACGCCAAACTCACATGGTGGAACATACGGAGCCGCTGAAAGTGGCCGCCCGTCGACTTGTCAAGTCTCGACGCGGTTTCCCTCGGGTGCCGTCATTGTGGTTCGGCATGTGCTTTGGCGTCCAGAGAGTCACAATCGCGACCTCGACTGGTGGAAAAAGCGACAAATATCGGAATAAGCACAAAGGCAGAAAGTGGAGGACATCAGCGCTCGACGCTTAATCGCCGCTGGGAACGAGAAATTGATGGCTGACGGCACACAGATATAAACCGTGGAACTACGTTACTCCAATGAGAAAAAAACTAGAGACGCCCTTCAGAAGTCGGTCGGCGAGCGGTGCCCCGTTCACCCTCAGGGTCCTGGTACAGCTTTGACAAGTCCCACCCCTGTCCGGTTGCCAGCGTGACAATCATGGAGGTACAAAACAAGCCCGGGCCGCCTGCTCGGAATCAGCGATACAGCGCCGCTGGTCCTCTGAGTCCGAATAGTAGGAGCATGGCTTCGGAGGGCTATTTCCCGCATCCCGAAAAGTCCATGAGTCTGGTTATCGAGTGATGATAAGCTCTCCTTTGATAGGCTTTTTCTTCTTGTTTGGCATATACTTATTTTTCTCGTATACAAGATCATTTTCATTTCTGTAACAACAAAATGCTTTCCTCATCATGTTCTATATTCTTTTTTCGTCGGTTATCCTACCTACCTAGTAGGTAGTTTTCCCATCCTAAACATCTTAACACAATAAACTCAATCAAGGGATTCAGGAACCAGGACCAAACGCATCAGTACTGAGGGATTCGAGCACATCTCGTTGTCTTGCTCAGGCTTACTAATGCCACCTAGCGTATGGTTTGGGCCGTATCACTTGGTGAAGTGGAAATCACCGTACATATTACTGATTGGACCTTGATCCATGCAGTGTATGTTCATGTACAGCTTTCTGTATTTCAAAATCCATGAAGGTAAGCTCGTAAGTAGACAATGAATGTGTGGACCGTTGCTAGTTGCTTCCTTTGCAGGTGGTTAAAGAACGTCATGATGCTGCAGACGTTGAGTCGCATATGATAGACAGCGTGACCAACTGTGACGACGAATCGGACTACCGTTGCCCTGTTGATGGCTCATCCGGGAGCCAGGCGAGCGGGACAGGACGAGCCTGGGGTGGTTTTATTGCGGACAGCAAAAAGACTCCTTCCTCAGCACCCACCATCTGACTGTGCGTCAAATACCTAGTGAAGTGCCACCTGGAATCTCCAATGACAGTGAATGTGGTAAGTTTCCTCAAAAGTCTTCCAATGCTGTCTGTCAAAGGTTGCTCAAGTGTAAACATCAGTTCAAACTTGGCTCATCTGTTCAGTGCTCAGTGTCAACACAAATGGGCACTTCTTCATTATCTATCCGCGGTCCGATCCAAGTTCAGTTTTGGCATGGAGCTATGAGGACAAGCATGGAGATCGTGACCGTCTGGCTTAGAAACAACGAGGTAGATACTCAGCAAAATGAACTCGAATCCTTGAGAGAGAATGAGAAGAGATAATGAAAAGTAGAGACAAGTCGGGACTAGCATAACTCAAGGGCACTAGGCGACCATGTTTAACCACTTCGCTCCTGAGGGGGTTTGCAAAGCTGTCTAATCTCCCAGTGGTGTCCCAAATTCTGCATGGTCGAGCTGAAGGTTAGCACACACCGCTTGAGCCAGGAACATGCATACATGTACGGAATAGCTGTAGCACAAGGGCTGTGTGCAGCCGTCGTGCATGACTAGCTCCCGAGTCTGAAGTTGCTGCCTGGCCGCGGCCCAAATTTAGACCTTGACGGGCGGAATTCCGCGCCGTCCCACCTCCCTCGTCCCACGCGTCTGCAGCGGGCCGCTAACCTGGCCCGTGCCTGGTCCCCCGCACCGAAGGAATGAGGCTCCGATAATGGCGTGGCAGGCGTCAGGGGTGTCTTCCTTCGGTGCTCAACCGCTAGGCCCACATCCGTTCCGACTCGGCCGAACAGAGAACCTTCGAATTTTGTACACATCCAGCTCGATACCTTCATCCCTGGTCGTTGTTTTCACATTGCTGCAGTATCAACGCGTTGGTCCCACAGCTGGGATCACCTCTCTTTTCAATGGATGTTACCTCAGCAACCGCAGCCGATTCGGCCGCGGCAATGGTTCGTAGTTTGTCAAATCTCACAAAGGTGAAGACGGAGGCACGCCATGAACAACAGCGAGACCGATGCCAATGTTTTGGAGAGAATTGTAAAGAAGCCATATCTATGTACCACGCATGAAGCAAAGCGCTAGGGTATCCAAACGCAGCCCACAAACCTCAAACTGTCCTACTCATACACCGTAAACCCTCACAAAGCATGCGGCACCTCGCCAACCGCAACAGCAGGCCCCTTCTTGAGCATAGCCTGCCTCTCCGCAGCCATAGGACTCTGATACGCCCCCGTGTACTCGACCGACGTCTCCGTCTTGGACAGCGGCGCGTATCGCCTCTTCCGAATGAGTTGCCTGTGCACCACACACGTTAGCCGGCATGCCACCACACAACAACAGGTAAAGCCAAAAGGAAGACAAAAGGAACGAGAGGGCACGTACACAATCCCCGCAATAACCGCCGCAAGAAACGGCACCCCCAACCCGACACTCAACCCAATAATCAACTTATTTGACACCCCGTTCGTCTCACCATTCAATGCATGGTTAATATCCCCAATAAAATCCCCCGGCCCACTCGATTTACTCGGCGCCGCGCTCGTGCTGGTCGTGCTCGGCGGCGGCGGCGGCGGCACGAAGCTCGTCGGCGCGCCGCTTGTCGCGGTCAGGTCGTTGGCCTTCTTGCCGAACGGGATTGTGCTGGCGACCGTCGTGGCGGTCGTAGCTGGGAAGGTGGGGGTTACGCCCGGCGGGACGGCGGTGGTCAGGGTGAGGGTGGAGGTGCGCAGCGAGGTGGTTTGCAGGGAGGAGGGGCAGAGGGGGAGGCCTGGCGAGGCGCAGCCTATGCCAGTATACACGACGGTGGTGGAGATGGTGGTTGTTTTGAGGTTCTGGCGGGGGTGGAGTGTGGGTGCCGGGGTGGCGGGGGTTGTGCTGGCTGTGGTGGTGGAGGCGGTCGGGGTTGCGGAGGCGTGGGCGGCGCAGACGTCGGCGAGGGTGGTGTAGAAGATGGGCACGGTGGTGTTGGGCTGGCCGCCCCAGGTGTGCGAGCCGATGGCGATGGTGGCGCCCGCGAAGGCGCCCAGGCCGAGCGTGTACTCCTCGACGATCTTGAGCGCGCAGCCATCAGGGTCGGTGGCCGCCAGGTTGGCGCCGCCCGTGATGTTGGTCAGGAACTCGGCCACGTGCGCGTACACACCAACCTCGACGCCGGCGCTGAACTTGGCCGCGTCCTCGATCTTGCTGATGAGACCGGTGTCGAAGATCTTTGGGACTTTGTCCAAGCCCGGGATCGCGAAGAGCTCCTCTTTGAGGTTGATGCCGGCGTGCATGCCGACGCGGAGGATGGCTTTCAGCGCGACGTTGCCGCTGATGATCTTGACGGGGAGGAACTCAAACTTGCCGCCGTTGCTGCGGGTAGGTTAGTATGCGTACAAGCATGAGGTTGTGAGAGCAAGCATACAAAATGATCTCGGACACATTGCTGCTGAATAAGGCGATTTTGAAGCCAACCGGCTTATCCAGCAAGAGGTGGAAGCCGGATTGAATGCTGAGCTCGCCGTCGACGCTGAGGAGCAGGTCCATGGTCACGAAGACCCCGAACTCCGTGCCGTCGGGAACGGATATGCCCAGCGCCGACTCGGACTTGTACAAAGGCAGCGTGAAGGAGGCATGGGCGTCGATGGTGAAGTCAAGTGCCACGTAAAGATCGAGAAAGTCAATCGAGAACTGCAGCTCCACCTCGGGGAGTGGAGGTGGCACGATGTGGAAGTCGGTATCGAGTGTGATGTTGTCGAAACTGATTAGGTCGTCGAGGTCGATATGGTCGTGATTTTTCAGCAGCTCAATGTCGTTCGTGAGATTCTTTCCCACCGTCTGCACCACGGTCTCCACTGCATGAAGGGCCGAATCGGTGAAGTTGTTGATCTCGTCGCCGAACTGTGCTGTGACATTCTTGAGCGTGGCGCCGAGGTCGAAGTCCCCTTGGATGGACAGCGCGGCCGTCACGTTGGCCTTGAAGTAACATGTTGAGCATGTCACCTCGATGTTCAGGCTTGCTTCAATCTCGTCGTTGTGTCCGGTCTTGTTTTTGGCGCTTGCGTCAAAACTCCTGGTGCTGGTTAGCATTTCTGGGCGCTGTGCCATGTTCAGGCGCCAACGTACTGGGTGAACAAAACGGCGTTGTCCCAGCTCGCCTCAATGCTCGTGCTGTTTTTCAGATTGACGTTCTCGTTGGTACGTGCCAGTGCGGCAAGACTGCGATGAACCGCTTGTAGTGTGTCTTCATCTGATGTGCCGGGCAAGTTGCGCGTCCGGACACCGGCGAGTGGTGCCGGACTGGGAGATGCGACGGCGAGGCCGGTGGCCAACACGAGAGCGGACACAACACCGAATTGAACCATCGTGAATTCGCGAAAGCTCCAGCTGCCCTGTCAATACTGGATGGATAGCTCCACGAGACCGGGCTGGGGCAACTGCTTGACGGGGACCTTCTTTACTTTTATTATCAGACACACCTTCCCCGGCCCGATGCAGTGGCCCGCCATACACATGTCCAGCCCCCCAGCGGCACAGACACTGCTCCTGCGGCGGCCGCGGGGGTGTGCGACAGCCCCGTCCGCGGCGACGAAAAGTCGGAATGCTGGAGTTCCATGTTGCTTGCCGGTGTGGGCCTCCTGCAGGAATGCGCCGCACGGCTGCAGGCCGGTTGGTCTCAGCCCGGCCTCAGCAACCATGCACTCGGGTGCACAAAGGGGCTTCCTCTGCAAGGCCCGAGGCTCCGTCACAGCTTCAGAGGCTTGGCATGCACAATGGAGTTTCGGGCGTGGCTGTGTGCTGGTGGTTGGTGGTAGTGTACCCACGATCCCCACGAAGGCACGAAGGAGGAAGACCCTGGGCTCCACGTCCGGGGGCACGCATCCTGTCTGTTAGCCTCATCCGGAATTCCGCATGCCTTGGCGGTAGCCTAACACCGGGATGCAGCCCCACGGCAGGGCTGCGTTACAAATCACCACCTGAACCGTTATTTTTCGTTCGGAAGGCTGCCCCAACGCGCGGGATGTCCCGATGCTGTGTGGGTGCTCAGCCACCCTGGTGAGGCTAGAGATGCCAATCTGAAGCACATTGGGGTCGGCGAACGGAGTGGGTGCATATTGCATGTGCATGTTGCTAATGGCAGGCTGGTCAAGGAAGACAGCTAGCTACATCTAGCTGTGCAGCGATAACAATGAGTTGACGTTCTCAATTCATTCTAATAATAGCCTGGTGTTGTCGCGAGGCCGTCGTGCTGGAGGCTGTCTTTCCTCGGTTACATGTCTTCACACGCGTCACAGGTCAACCTCTACACTACGTTCATCGGCGTTTCAGCCAACATAATTCACATTGTATGTTATATGGCAACGTGACTCGGCTTTTCAGATTCCCTTAATTCATCGCTCATAACATATGCTGGTATCAAGGCGAACTCCATGCCTTGAATCGCCACCTCCAGCGTGACCGTGAAGAGACTTTGTACTTTACGTTGTGGAAAGGGGACTGGGCCAAACTTCGTCTAGTTGAGAAGCCCCCATTGAGTGGCGTTCGTCGTCCTCAGAGCTGTGATTGTACCCGTGGTTCAATGAACCCTCATATTGCCTGCCTTGCTTGATAGTTGAGTGGGGCCACACAGCAACGTTTCGTTTTTCGCACAGCACGGCTCTGTGTGGCACCCGTTCCGGGATTTGGGTCAGTATGCCGTTCCGCAGCTGTTCATCTTCTCTCTGAGGGCAGGGCTGGTGGTTCGTCGATGCGCGTCCACCGACCACGTGCGTCAGGGGAGAAGACACGGGCAGAGGTCGGTACTCGGATGACGGAGTAAGACGGGAAGGTTCTGACCTGCCGTGTATCGCTGGATCCCGCACCACGAACAGCTCAATTCGTGCGCATTGCTGTCGTAGAGGGGGTGTACTTTACGTCCCATTGTCCCGCGGCACATTGCGAGCCAATGGCCTAGTTCGGGCCATAACCGGAACGTAACCAAGGGCATTTGCCGAGAACCGAACCGCCTGGATGGAGAACGTGTCAACCACAGACATGGACCAATCAAGACTGCGAGAGAGCCGACGCATATTAACGCGTTGCCGGTAAATGAACTCTGTATACGATCAAGGTGGCAGCTCTAACCGCTGATTCGTGTATGCCCTGGTCATGTCGTCTCTACCCAGGCGATATTCCGCCGCTTCCAGTCGTCCGCATGGAACAGCACTGCAAATGCCGTGGTTGGGCAGGTGAGGGACACAGATCTGGTCTCCTTTATAAGACAGCGGGTTAGGAGGCTATGCAGCTGGAACCCTTCTCTGGTTCACCAGTCCTTACACTCGACGCCTAGCAAAACCGCCTCTTCCAGTCGCCAGACACGACATCACCGACATGAAGTCCTTTCTAACAGGCTTCGGCCTGGTTGCACTGGTGCAGGCCGGCCTCCGCTTCCCGTGCTCGACTCTGACCTTCCAGCGCCTCGACCCCGTTGTCCAGCCAGGCTCGAACCCATCGTCTCACTTGCATCACATCGTCGGCGGCAATGCCTTCAACGCTACTATGCTCGGAGACGTATCTTCGCGTGCCTCCTGCACGACTTGTCAGATGGCGGAGGACTTCTCCAACTACTGGACGGCTGTGCTGTACTTTAAGCATCCCAACGGCTCCTACCACCGGGTTCCGGTCTTGCCGGTCCAGCCCCTGCTGGGCGGGTCAAACGGGGCTCAAGGCGGATTGACCGTCTACTACACCCAGTATGACTTGTCCAGGGACAACCTCAAGCAGCAGTCTATCACAGCATTCAAGCCGGTGAGCCGACGGTACTTCTGCTCCGGCGGCAGCCTCATTGGTGTTGATCAGTCCCACAGGGTTTCCGCATGACAGTAGGCAATCCGGCCAGGACGTCGGCCCCGCAGATTGGCCTGACGTTTCAATGTCTGAGTGGCGGAGGCAGAGGGGCCGGTTCGTGCAAAACATGTTTTCGAATTCTCTGGGATCCGTGGCTGACTTCCAGCAAGAGATGAACGATTTCCCGACCAAGCCCTGCTCGGGCGGGATCTTTACTTCGCACCACTTTCCCGCGTACGTGACCTACACTGTCGTGCAATGCCAGACGTGGCCACCGTTCATACTGATGCTGACGGACGACACCCCCCCCGTGCAGATGCTGGGACGGCAAGAATCTCGACAGCCCCGACCACCAGTCGCACAGTACAGTCAAACCCTTCACCTACAACAGCGTAGCCCTAGTTAGAACTGACAATTCGAAGTGTATAACACAATCAAATACAACGGCTTCACCAACGCGCCGGCATGCCCATCCTCACACCCTGTGCGCATGCCTCAGGTGACCTACGAAACCACATGGGACACGACCAAGTTCAACAGCATGTGGCCATCAGGCGCGCCGAACCCCTTCGTCTGGAGCTTCGAGGGCACGAGCGGCTACGGCACGCACGCCGACTACGTATGTCCCTACCATACTATGAATAGCCCTCGCAGGATAGGTGGAAGTGATGGGTGGTGCTGACGTTTCGTCGGGGTGCAGATGTTCGGCTGGAAGGGCGACGCGCTGCAGCGCGCCATGGACAAATCCGAGTGCTTCTACGACGGCTGCGGCTCCATCACCAAGCAGGCCATGTCAGTGGCGAACAAGTGCACGGTCAAGGATGCTGTTGGCGAGCAGACGGACGGTTGTAAGTTGCACCCACCTCCTCAGCTTCGACATCAGGTAGTCGCGCTATGTGTCAAATGTGGTCTTGCTAACGTCCTGCAGGGCTGCCGGCTCTTCCGGGCATGACGCCAATGTAATGGCAAATGGAACGAGATGGATATGCATCTCGGAGGTTGCGACCGGGCATCATTCAGCTTGCGGTATCTATATTTTGCACCGGTTAGGAGAGCTGGTATATAGGAATGTTTACCACATTTCATTATGGTAGCCATGGAGACGGCAATATTGACTAGGAGTACGCGGCATGTGCATCCTAAAGCCGCAAGAATCTAGCCCCTTGCTCCGTCTCACGCTCAGCTCTTTCATTGCTCACCCATTACTGACCTAGACAGTTCCATATTTAGCACCCCAACTTGCAACGGATGCCTCGTACTTGGGTGCTCACGCTTCGGGTCTGTTGTCACGCGCAAGGCCCTCGCGGTCTAGCAGATGTATCTTGCTTCCTGGCTCAAGGTGGCTGGTTGGTATTGACGTACCGAACCAAGGTAGTGTTGCAGGTTGCGCAAGCCCGGAAGCGGGGCTGACCTGTCGCTTGCAAAGTACGACGGTTCATTAGCTATTCCGCACCCCGACATGTGGTGCATGAGGTCGGGTGTCTTCAGGCGCGGGGTTCTCAACTCTCTGGAAGCCCATCCGGTATTGCGGCCAGTGTCCGTACCTTACTTATTCTGCATATCCGTCTCCTACCAAAGAAACTCCGGCAATCTCGCTATGGAACTTCCATCTTTCTTCACCCTGAATAACAGCCTGAAAGTCCCGTCTGTGGGCCTCGGTACCTTCCAGGGGGAGGACGACAACTCCAAAGTCAAAGACGTAGTGAAGCTGGCTTTGAGACTGGGGTGCCGACACATCGACATCGCGATGGCTTACGGCAATGAGACACATATTGGTGAAGCCATCAAGAAGAGCGGAGTTCCCAGGGAAGAGATCTTTGTCACGTCCAAGCTGTGAGTGCCACACATGAGCCAATGTCCCAATTAGTTGTGAGAGATATGGCATATAGAGCTGATGATGGGCGTTTAACAGAGCGCAAACTTGGCACGATTCGGCCGACATTGAACGAGCACTGGAGGTGTCTCTGCGTAACCTCGGTCTTGAGTACGGTATGTGCTCTTGAACTCTAATGGAATGTCCATATCTTGAATCCGTGTCAGGCTAATAGTTGACTTGTACTTGATGCACTGTGCGCTCCCTTCATGGAATCAATGTGCATGGGGTTCTCCATTGCTCAGTAGATAAGTCCCGCATGCATACAAGGCTGGTAAGCATAATGCAACCATCCGGCACCCGAGTGGGAATGGAAAGGTGTAGTATTTCTTTTTCTTTGCTTTTGCTTTATTTCCCTTTGAAGTGCTTTTGCTTGACGACCAGACCTGTTGGCTTGTCTCGTGGGTTCATGTATACATGTAACCACCAGGTTTACTTGTAACAACACTTCGAACGCAATAACTGACTACCCAGGTCCGTAGCTCGTCATCGATTACGATCTTTCGAGGCGATATCCAGACACATGGCAAACCATGGAGAAGCTGGTCGACTCGGGAAAAGCGAGGTCGATAGGTAAGGTGCCTGCTAGAACCGTGAAGCTTCCAGTCGTTTGGAGACGGGGATATTTGGAGCTAGTCTTTCCAACTTCAACATTCTCAAGACCAAGCGAATATTAGAGGTTGCGCGGATCATACCGGCCGTGAACCAAGTGGAAATTCATCCGTACGAGCTTCCGCTAACGTCATGACAGAACGGTGTAGCAGCTTCGGCCACTGCTACAACCGGTCATAGCTACTTTCCGCAAAAGGAGCTCCTCGACTTCTCTTCCAGACACGGAATTGTGCTCATGGCTCAGCAGCCGCTGGGTGGAAGGCCAGTGCCGGTGGTCCGTGGCCACGCCGACGAGTCTTTCCCGACTGATGACCCTACTGTAAGCTCGACCAGCATGCAGTCCTGGCCAACACGATGACGCAACTGCTCATTCCGATATTTAGGTCTTGAGCGCCGCGAGAACTTGCCAGATGTCCCCAGCACAGGTGGGTAGCCAACCGCCGTACCGGGATTGAGTACAGCTAGTAGCGCTAACAGTCGCTTGTGGCCTCCCAGGTATGTCTCGCCTGGGCCGTCCAACGCGGAGTCCCCGTTATTCCAAAGTCCGTTCAAGAGGGGCATCTCAGGCAAAATCTGCAGCTTATGAAGTTGCCAGACGAGATCTTCGACGCCATGGAGAAGTTGGCCCTTGGAAGGGGCTCCCGTCGGTTTCTCGACCCCGGCCGACACCTGGGTTTTGTTATCTTTGATGAGGAGAATGACCAACCGGCGGACAACCATGCACCATGAGACTAAGGGCAAGGCACTGTAGCAGTATCGGGACAGGGGCTTTTCTTAGCCTGCAACATAATGGGATGTAATGCAACTTCCGCCGAGAGCGAGTCCAAGGACATAGCAGTCGATTTTCCTGTGAGCATAGGGTGCTTAGGCGATGCAGGTAGGTAGAAAGGCGCTTATTCAGTGTGCTGGTGAATCAAGGGGAACTGGCTGAAGCGGTTGGACGCCCGGGTACTGGCAAGATGGACCGCTCGGGGATCCCCACTTCCCCCGGTGCAGCGGGCTTCGACAGGTGAACTGGTACCGCAGCGGCAGCGGGGCTTGCCCGGTCGAGCGCCGGGAGAGGGGCTTGCTCTGGTCACGACTCATATCAATCGAGACCAAACTAACTTCCACAATGAAACCCGAGAGTTTTCAGACGCTGTTCGATGTGTGATGTACCTTATGTTCAGTGCGATACAGGTGCTCGTTTAGCGAGCTGGTCCCGATCGGGCCTCGCGTCGATTCGCCTACCGGGGACGGAGCACCGGACAGAAACAGCCCCGCGAGGCGCGAACCGCGGTGCTACATGTACCGAACCGACGCGGACGCAGACGGCAGGGCGCCTCTGCACGTCGCTCCATCCTTCCGTCCTGCATGAACGGCCTCAAAGCTGAAAGAGCGAGTTACGGGCAAGCGCTAAAGCTGCGGGCGCTGTGCCATCTTGGTCTTGATCAATAAAAGCCGTCGTGTTCTCCGTCTGTGAAGCATTGAAGCCATCAGCACATTCAGCTCGGCGTTCAACGACAACAACCACATTGCACACCAACCACGACAGCATCCACGCCGCAAATCCAGTCAGTCCACAATGGCGGCCAAGCTCGATGCAGCATCGCTCTTCCGCGTCGACGGTCTTGTGGCCGTCATCACCGGCGGCGGTACCGGTGCGCACTCCCTCGGAGAAGACACCCCCCCCCCCCCCCCCTCCTTCCCCCACATCACCGTCAAACGCCAACTAACACACCCCTCAAGGAATCGGCCAAATCATGGCACGCACGCTCGCCACCAACGGCGCATCCCGCGTCTACATCCTCGGCCGGCGCCTCGAAGTACTCGAGCAAGCCGCGTCCGAATTCCCCTCCATCCTGGTCCCGCTGCAATGCGACGTCTCATCCAAAACCTCCCTGCAATCCGCCGTCGACCGCATCGCCTCCGAAACAGGCCACATCAACCTGCTAGTCGCCAACTCCGGCATCACGGGCCCCTCCGCGGGCTTCAACGCCACGCAATCCCTGTCCGAGCTCCGCTCGGCGCTGTTCACGCAGGACGTCATGGACGGCATGACGCAAGCGTTCCACGTCAACGCGACGGGCGCGTTCTTCACCATGGTGGCCTTTTTGGAGTTGTTGGATGCGGGCAACAAGAAGGCGCTGCAGGGCGGGTTTGGGGCCCCGCTGCGTGAGGGAAGCAAGGTACCGTCGGTGCAGAGCCAGGTCATTGTGACCAGCAGCATCGCGGCGTACAGTCGCATGCCGATGAGCACGCCGGCGTATGCGGGGAGCAAGGCGGCGATTATGCATCTGATGAAGCATGCGAGTTCGAACTTGGCAAGGTTTGGGATTAGGACGAATGCGCTGGCGCCGGGGTGTAAGTCTTCTTCATGACTGACACCTACTGCACCATCCCATCTGTCCGAGGAAGTTGAGTATGGAGAATTGGAGAGGACGCAGATACTGACTGCGTGATAGTATTCCCCTCGGAGCTCGCGCAGAGCCTGATCGGTGGCCGCCACCCGGACCAGGAGGGCCCCGACGACCCGCGCTTCATCCCGGCCCGCCGTTTCGGCGTCGACGAGGAGATGGCTGGCACGCTGCTGTATCTGGCCAGCCGAGCGGGCGCGTACTGCAATGGCTCGGTGCAGCTGGTGGACGGCGGGCGGTTGGGTGTGATGTGGAGCTCGTATTGAGCGGAAACAGGGAGCGTATTCCCAAGGGGGGATGAATGACACTGGATGACAGCAACTGGTAACGACTAATGCATTGGTAGACGACGCGAATGATAATCGCGAGTTCATACAACATCCCATCTCAATCATGCCCGCGCCAGACCTCAAACGCCTCCATGTGTCTCCCCAACCCCCCGCTTACATACCCGCGCCAGCCCGGTCCTGCGCCTTCTCCGCCGCCTCGTCCTCAGGCGGCAGGTTGGCCTTGGCCGGCCCGTTGACGCAGATGCCTTGCTTCGAGAAGCGGCTGCCGTGCACGGGGCAGTCGAAGCTCTTCTCGGTCGCGTTCCAGCACACGACGCCCTTCATGTGCGGGCACAGCGCGCTGTATTTGTGCACCTTGCCGTTCTCGTCTTTGTAAACGGCGAGGGGCTTCGCGGTGGCCTGTTCACGTCAGCGTCGGTTGTCTCAAGGTGATTTACAGGGGTGAGGGGCAGACGTACCGAGTTCAGCACGCCACCGCAGCCCGGCGCCAGGTCTTCGATGTCGGTGATGTCCGTCTGTAGGAAGCGTTTGTACTGCAGGTTGATCTGGACGTCGTGCTTGACCAGGCTGGGCAGCGTCTTGAGAATGCTGCCGAGCCGCTTGGGGTTGTACAGCGCCGCCCACGTATTCTCCTTGCCCTCAATCTCGTCCGCGATCAACCGACCAGCCAGCACGCCGTGCGTCAGGCCATCGCCCGAGTCGCCTGTCACAATGTAGATCTTGTCGTTGCCCTGGTTCTTACCAATGAACGCCATGTAATCAATCGGCTCGAAAATCTGCCCGCTCCAGCGGTAGTCGACGCTGCCCGTCTGCGTGAACCGCTCGCGCGTCCACGTCTCGAGCTCCTCAAACCGCCCGGTCGTCTCCTCCTGCCCAACCGCGTGGTCGCACCCGCCGACAACAAGATAGTCATCCTTCTCATCGCACTCTGTCAGCCGGACGTACTTGTACTCCTCCGCGTTGTCGTACAGCAGGCAGTCCTCGACGCTGCCCTTCGGCACGCGCGCGGCAATGCAGTACGTGCGGTAGTACTCGAGCTCGGCGACGACGGACAGCTTCTGCAGAGGCACGCAGGTGGCCTCGACGGCGTGCTCCGCGCGCACCGTGTGGCCGGCCTCGGTCTCGATCGTGACGCTCTTGTGGCCCAGGCCCAGCAGCTCGACGCCCTTCTCGTGGATGCCCGTGACGCGCGTGCGTGTGTAGCACGAGAAGTTGGGCTGCGCTTTCAGCCACTTCAGCACGCCGGCGAGGTAGCGGGTTGGGTGGAAGGTTGCTTGGTTCTCGACCACCATGCCACCGCGCTGGTCGGGCTTGCCGTTCCAGCCGCGGACCGTCAGGTTTTCCTGGGGTTGTCAGCTTCTCATTCTCATCTCGTCTTCGAGGGGGGAAAAAGCATGCCCCCAGATAGTACGCCAGAAAAACCCAGGAAGGACAGAGATGTTGCTCAGGAGGAAAAAAAGGGGAAAACTCACATCAAACCTAGCCTCAATCCCCAACCGAGCCTGCACCCCCGCCTCCTCCCTCAACTCCCCCAACTCCTCCTCATACCCCTTACTCCCGACCCCATACTGACTGACATCATACGCCCTCAATTTCCGATACTCACACTCAATCCCCAACTCCCTCGCCACCTCCCCAACCCTCTCCCTCGCCCACGCATGGCTCTCGGCCGCAACCTTCGCCCCATCCTCGCCATGCTTCTTCGCAATCTCAATGTACCCATCATCCAGGTCATTCGTCAGATGCCCGCTCGTGCGCCCCGTCTCGCCCGCCAGCACGTCGCGCGCCTCAAGCAGTGTCACCTGATGCCCGCGCTTGATGAGCTCGTAGGCGACGTGGATGCCGGCGATGCCCGCGCCTATGACGCAGATGTCGGTTGTGAGGTCTTGCGAGAGCGAGGGGAAGGTGGGCAGGGCGTTGAAGGGTTGTTTGTGCACCCAGACCGGGTCGGTGCTGCCGGAGGTGTGCATGAATTTCTCCGGGTCGGCGGAGGAGGTGGTGGTGATGGTGGCCATTTTGGATGGGGGGGTTGTTGAGAGGGACCTGGGATGGTGTGAGTGGAGTGGAGGCTTGTCTGTGAGATGGTGGGGTGTTTACCGGAAATGAAAGAGATATGCGAGCTTAGATGGAGAGATGGGAGGCTTGGTGTTGAGATGAATCGGCTGTGAAACTGGTCGGTCGATCTGGACTGGCGATGATCGAGCCTGTTGCGAGAATGCCCGATTGCCTCGCAGCAAGTTATATGAAAGAAGTAGTGATGATGAATGTCGGGTTGGTGTGTAAGTGACGTCACCACTGCCTCGCAACCGAGCTGTCGTTTGGGGTGCGCGCGCGAGGCGCTGGCTCGCGAGGCGCTGGCTCGCGATTCTCGCTGTCTGTCGAGAGCAAAACACGGAAAGCGGCATGTCTCAGCTTGAGGGAGGACACCTGAAGTCAACGTTCAAGTCGGATGCGGTGGGCAGGGAAGTAGGCCTCTAAAGGAGGGTCAATTGGGCGTTCGGGAAACCTGAGGGTAAGAGATTGCAGCTTTGTACACGTGTAGTAGCTCACCAATTCCCTCGATGCCATTGGCGCAAGCTCTTTTAGAGTTGTTAAATAAACCACACACGAGTTCACCCCGCATGTATGACGGCATCATTTCGCTGGAAGATCGCAAACGGCCCGCGCCTTCCAGGGAGAACAAGTTCTGGCCCCTGGCCGGCGATCGCAGACCCACTATAAGTCCGGGCTATTCCAATTCCTGCTGGAGTAATGGACTCGACTACCTATGATTTGTCCTCGGAAATAATGGGAGCTGTTGCAGGCAAATGCGCACGTGAGGCTCTCGTTTCTCAGCCAAGTCCTCGTGTTGTCAAACCTGGCTTTGAGCTCGGGCGTGCGTCCTGAGAGTCGTCGATCAATGTCAGGGGGGATGTGGCTTTGAGTGTTGGCAGCTTATCGCACGCTGTTTGAGGGTTCACAGATATGCTGCTTAGACATGTTCCTTTGGATGAGCAGCAATCTGAAGAGCAATGTGCTGCTGAGCATCTGACTGCAGTTCGGGATGAGCATTGGTGAGCTCGCTTCTGTGCAACAATGTCACCGAGCTTCCATATTACAGAGATTGACGGCAGACAAAAACCTGCACGACCGACGAGTCACTTGACTCCAAGAGGTCTCGAATATTGAAGAAAAGGCGCGAAATCGACACTAATTCCACGTAGCTTGACTTTCAACCCCCGATCTGGGAGGCTCTTTATCCAACAACAAACGACCTGCCACCCAACCAAGAACTCCCTAGCAATGACCCACGCAACGGCGGCATCGAGTTCAGTCTAGCATACGACATCCCGCGTTTCCCTGTGCTATTTGCCTCCAGCTTTCGCCAATCAGTTCTGAGGGAAAGTATTTCACCATCGGACTACATCCCAGAAACTCATCCTACCCGGCGGCCGGAAACTCAGTGGCTTGTCTTCCCCGCCGCTTTGGCCTCAACCTTCTCTATCTACTGCATTTCTCCACGTTGTGACTCCTTTCAGTTTGCCGCAACCCTGAATGCGCACCCGATATCTAAGTCTCATCTTTCCTTCCTTTCAGCAACCGGCTCGGCCACTCGGCCATTTACTCAACAACAACCGATTTTCTGACCTTGTTCGAGCCTCCACTCTTTCGCGCACTGCATTATCCCAGTCTTCTTTTGGTTTCCGGTACACCAAACTCATCGATTTGCGCTCGAGAAGAGCCAAGCAACCTGAACCTGTCTGCCGCCATCAAACTTACCATCAATAAAACTCGACGCGATGGCGGATATGGTTTTGCCGGAGGGTGACAGCCCGGAGGGGTGCATCATCGTCAAGTCGAACGAAGCTGCTCGCAAGGTACGATGCCCAGCTCAGGAGACTCAAATCTGGCAGTCGTTCGGTAGCTTTTATCAACCGAGGCCTTAGCTAATATCCGCAGCAGAAGAAGCCTGGAAAGAAGTCGCCAACGCAGGCACCTCCAGCTGTGAAGAGGGCGCGAGGCAGACCGCGCAAGCCCAGAAACAATACCGCAGACACAGCCATCGTCGTACCTGACAGCGACTCTGAGGACAGGCAACCCAACCAGCGTCCACTCCCGCAGGACCCTCGGAAGCGGGGGCTGAACAAGGTCGAGTCTCCGTCTCCGGCACCCAGCCCGAAGAGAATGACGGCCTCGGCCGCTTCGGCCCGCCCTCAGCCAATCACGACATCATCGACTGAACAAGACGAAATAGCCGAGCTGCAACAGCAGCTCGCCGTTGAAAAGACACTGCGCGCCGATGCAGAGACTGTGCGTGCTAGGCTGCAGCAAGCTCTGGAGGAGAAGGAGGCTTCCTTCGCAGCGGATGTGGCCGCCCATACGGCACCGCTGCAGTTTCAGTACCAGAAGCTGGCCCGCGAGAAGCAGGGCCTCGAGGCTGCGTTCCGAGAGCTCGAAACTCGTCTGGAACAATCGACGACTACCACCCAGCAACGCCTGCCCTCGGGAGACGAGCCGGCATCCGCGGCCCCAGACCTCTCGGAGCTGCAAGCCCAACTCCGCACCAAGGATGGCATGATCGCCAGCCAGGCTGCATACATCGAGGAGCTCAGCGAGATCGAGGAGTCGCGCACGCAAGACCTCGCTAAAGCGACCCAGAAGATCACCTTACTCACCCAGACGCTTAACGAACTTGCGACCCGCAGCGAAGCCGCACCCAAGGTGGCCCGAAAGAACGAGCCGCAGGCACAAGCGCTCCTCATACAGCTGGACGTCGAAAAGAGCGCCCGAGCCTTCACCGAAAAGCAGCTCGCCCGGGCGCAAGACAACTTGGCCAAGGCAAAGGAACGACTTGACAACATGAGCCGCGAGCTCGCCGCCGCCCGGGCGGAGCGGACCACGTCCGCCGACGCCCAGCGTCTCATCATCGACAACCTTAAGGAGGAGCGCTCGTCCGTGCTAGACGAGATGCAGCACCGCGTTGAAGAGGTTAAGGGTCTCTGCGTCGAGAACACACGGCTCAGGGATAAGGTCACGGCGCTGGAAAAGGAGAAGCAGCAGTTGGTCACAGCGAGTGCTGATGCGGGCGCGCTGCGTCAGGAGCTGGAGGGGTACAGGGAGGCGGTTGAGATTCTGGAGCGCGAGAAGCAGCAACTGGAGGCGAAGTTGACGCTCAGTATTGACAAGCTCAACGTGTTTCGCAGCGAGGTTGACAGGCGCAGGGCGGGGGCTGCTGGGCAAGACGAGAAGAAGCGCACAGACGCGACAGTCTTGGAGCAGCATGTTGCCCAAGTTGAGGAGCTACGCGCGAAGATCGACAGTTTGGAGCAGAAGGCGAGGCGTGAGAGGCAGGCCGTCGCCAACCTACTGCGGGAGAAGGAAGACAACGATACCGCGAGGCCCTCCGCTACCCAATCCGCACCTGAAATCGGTTACGAAGGGTACCAGGTCATTCAGGCTGGCCAAGAACAGGCGGTGTCCGGCGTTGAAGTCACCGCACTGAACAATGGCCTGGCTATGGAATCAGCGGACAAGGAGAACTTGACTAAGGCTATCGCTCAGCAGACCACTCAAACGCGGGAACTTAAAGCACAGCTAAACGCAAAGATGGACATACTGCAGACCAACAAGACGATCGATGAGCTTCGAGAGTGTCTTAAACGGTCCAGCCTCTCCGTCAACGAAGTGACAACCGCCCTAGAGACATGCAAGACGCAGCTGCAGCAACATGAGTCCGTTCTCGCCGACAAGGCGCGTACAATTGCAGCCAAGGATACGACCATCCAGCGATTGCGCGCAGCTGTCATAACTCATGTCAGCGACAAGTCCAACCTAAAGGCTCAAGTCGCTGCGCACAAGGCGGAACTGAAGAAGCTCTCCGCCGCATTGGCCCAACTCACCGAGGAAAACAAGTCACTGAAGACCACACTTGCCTCGAGGGACCACACCATCCACACCCTGCGCGGCCAGCTGTCTTATTTCAGCGCAAAGAACCGCCAGTCGGCTCCCTCCCCTTCGGCTGCGCAGAATGAAGCAGGGCACATGATGCAACGGCCCCAGTCTTGCATCAACAGCACCACCTTCCCCGTTCAGCACGCTTCCAGGTCAGGAACTCCGATGCACCCAGCCCACCAGCCCAGGGCACAAACACTCGATGTGGACGACCTCCAGCGGCAGGGCAAAGCTCTTGCACACGAGGTGCTAGACCCCCTTATCACCAGCCCGACAGTAGCCTTCATTCTGCCGCTGGCACACACCATGGCCCGCAAGGAATGGGAGGTCGTCAGGCACATTTACGAAGAAGAACCCCGAACCCGTGATGATCTTCCCTACCTCAGCACGCAGCTTGACAAGATAAGCAATGTGCAGCTGCTGCGGCACCAACCTCAGCCACAGCCCGGTACCCTGACGGCGGCACAAGAAGAGTGGTCGCGCCTCCAACAGCGCCTCACCGCCCTCGAGGCAGAGAACGCACACCTGAAACAAACCGCCGCATCCCACGCCGCGACAGCAGCGCAGCTCCGTGAGCGGCTTGCCGCGATGCTGGCGCAGACGGAGGGCGTGGAGGAGCAGCTTGATCTGGAGATGCAGCTGCATGGAGCCCAGGGGGTTACGTCAGGAGGGCTGAAAGGGCAGGTGCAGCAGCAGCAGCGCCAAGCAGGGAACGGGGCTGTTGGGGTGGACGGGGCGGATGGCGATGAGACTGAACTTGAGGATGAGGGGGATGAGGGGGATGAGCAAGAGGAGCAGAAAATGGGTGTGGGTGTGGGGGTGAGCCAGAAGGGAAATCGGATGGAGAGGGTGCGGAGGGGGCTGGTGGACGGCTTGCCTGGGTGGATGAACTTGGGCTTTGCTGGAGTGAGTGGCAATAATGGAGGAGCAGGTGGTGGTGGGGGTGGTGATGGGAAGGTGGGTGGAGGACTGTAAGGTTGGTGCGGTACGGAGGGTTAGGGAAGAGGCCAGGAAGGGAATGGGTACCTAGGTTCAGAGCATGGGATCGGAACTGGAAAGGCGGTTTGTATTTGAGTTTGACAGCATGCGACCGCCCGGGGTTGCGGAATGATACTTGCAGCTTGATGCTTTCATCAGTCCCTTTAGGCTTGAGGATTTGCGTTTTCGCATTGCTCAATTGTTCGTGTAGGGCTGTGAGGCCTGTTTAAGGCAATTGCGGCTCTATATGTTGCGTAAGAGCAGTAACGTACTTTATAAGTGAGTCGGTCATATAAGTGGGCCGGTCACTTTCTACTACCATTCGAATACTATCCTCCATTGCAATACAATAAAACTTTTAACCAACTACAATTACATTAGAAACAGTTGAGTCAGACCCTTCTGTAGCCTCCTGGCAAGTGCGGGCATTATAGCTAGGCTTGCCGCACACACTATAGCACCAAACCCTTGTACGGAAACCCCCTGCACTACTACTATCCGGCTGCATTTCCTGCACTCCCTCCTACCTACTATAACGGGCTGGGCCCCGTTGACGGCCTCGGAGACACTCGGCCAAGCCGGACACACAGACGCAGACACAGCCGTCCGATCTTAGCAAGCCAACATTATACTAAACGCATTCTAACTTTAAACGAAGGTTATTGCTCTAACTATATAGAGGATACTATAGAGAAGCTATCCTTCTCTTTCTTTTCCTTTTCTTCTTCAAGTTTAGTATACTTATAGAGTCGTTAATAGCTAGTTGTAACGGTCCCAATGAGTGTATTGCAACTAGCTAGTGACGACTCTACAAGTATACTAAACTTGAAGAAGAGAAGGATAAGAAAGAGAAGGACAGCTTCCCCATAGTGTCCTCCATATAGTTAGAGCAACAACCTTCGTTTAGAGTCAGAATGCGTTTAGCATAATGTCGGCTTGCTAAGATCGGACAGCTATATCTGCGTCTATATGTCCGGCTTGGCCGAGTGTCTCTAAAGCCGTTAATAAGGCCTAGCCCGTTATATTACCCCCCTCCTCCGTCTGGTTAGGGGGAGATGTTTCTATATATAGCTTTAAATTGGTCTAAAGCTATAGTTTTAAGGAAAGCCTCGAGTAGCTTCTAGGTAGGTTTCGTCTATCTAGACTATTTGATAAGTAGTTTTGTTCTTTAGCTTATACCTTTCGCCTTTAAGATCTTTTTAATAAGCTATTCCTTAGCTTTAGTATCTAGTAGGATAACTATAGGGGATTGTATATATTAGAATGCAGGATGCGCAGAGTTCGTAGGTAATTTCGAAGGCTAGTGCGGACGGTGCTACCAATAGATATTGAACGGTTGGTTGTTGGATATTATTATTATTATTTCCTACACCGATATGCCCGTAGGCGCGCCGGTCCTTCCACTGCTATATACAAAGGAAACC